>CAIGRN010177297.1:0-26130 GCA_903798345.1 Fraxinus anomala
CTTTTCTTTCTACCTGCTATATATTCCACCATTCACAGAAAGCTCCAAAAAATACAGATAAACTCTCTCAATCTTTCTCAATCTCTGCTTTTCTTTTTCATCTCTGGTAGTCCTATGCAGGTTAAAAACTAACTAGGCATCTTCAAAGGTAGAATGTAATACAGCTATTGAAGCATCTAGATCATCATGAAACTATCTGTTTCCTGGCATACCTTTTACATATAATCTACTTGTAAGTTGCTAAGCATAGACAATCATGAAAATGTATAGAATAGTAATTATAGTCACCCTTTTCTGAAAAATTCTGATTACCTTCAAATGGTCCCATTTTCTTACTGTACAAGAATGTATACCTATCCTCCACGTTTTGCTTTTCATTTTCTTTATCAATGTCTTTCTCATGGAATTTTCATTTTATGGCATCCAATAGCCTTTTCAGACTTTTGGTTGAAATTGAAATGATACGTTTTTCTTGTTATTTTGCAGATCAGAAGTTCCTTTTTTCTTGTTATTTTGCAGATCAGAAGTTCCTTTTGTTTTTTATGAACAAAGTGTAACGAGAGTGATATATTTGTTTCTGAAGCCCCATGGACACCAGACAAAGAATGTGAGTACAGTATCTAAATGATTTTATGTCTTACGCATTTCAATTCAGAGTTAGTTGTTTCAGTTTCATGCAGGGATTTTTCTTTTGCTGATCATTTTCTTCCCCCCTCCATCCTGACTGATTTCACAACAATAAACTAAGCCTTGTTCTCAATAACTTTGGAATCGACTAAATAAATCTTATTTTGTCACTCCATTTGATTCATCGTGATTGAGTTTAGGAAACGATTATGACAGTAAATTTAATCACAGCATCCTATTGCAGCAAAACAACTGTCCAGAATGGTCTATAAGAATTCCTAAAGCTTTATTATTTGCTGCAGAATTCAGCTTCTTCTTTGATGTCTATTTCCATGTATGTTTTGTACTTTTAGATTCAATCTTATGGATACTTTATTCCTAATGATACATTTCCCTTTAAATTTGGTAGGGGAAGAAATCTGATTGAATCTAAAATGTTATGAATGGAGTTATCATTTCATCCAATACTCGGATCTTTTTATTCACACACAATTTCTTAATGAATAGAGAAAAAATTAAGTTGAACTTGGTAGAAGTTTTAGAAAGCTTTTATTATTTCTAAAATAGTTTTAGAATTTTGAGGTAATTGTTAGACATTGGCTGAATAACCATTGTTGTCATGGATTCTTTTCAATAGAAGTTTGATCAATTACAGAATATATTTGAAGCATTCTTATCTTTTGAAATCCTTTAGGTTCTGTGTTTATTTATCTCTCATATATTTTTTCTTGTTTTCCTCTTCTTGTTTACACTAACATATTGTTAAATGACTTTTTACAGAGACGAGGCATACAAGAGAAAATTAAAGAGAATCAAAGTCAAAAGTGTAGAAAATCCTTTCCAATTTTTTTCTGCAGGCAAGAGCACAAAATGCAAACTCAATCCCTTAAAGATTATCCTGGCTATCATTATACTTGTGTCCATTGTGACATTTCTTTTGTCTCCAACAATTTGTGACAAAAACAGTATATCCCACACAGTTTCCCGGTCAGTTCTGTTTTCATTTTTGTCTTCCATTGTAAATTTAAATACGTTCTTATCCTCATTATGCATTCTTCAATTAGAAACGAGGGAAAATTGCGTGACTGATAATAAAAATGTTAACTGGAATATTTGATTTCAGACATCAGGATTTCACGTGTATAAATAATCTGGCTAATCTTCAGCTTTGAGTAAATCTTCTCAAAAAACAGATCACATCTGAAGTATTAGTAAGCAGCCTTTTGAAATTGAAACAAATATCTAGTTTTACTGTAGTCTTTAGAAGTCGGGAACTAATGAAACAAAGAAAAAAAACAGAATAAAAGAAGTGCTTTAGAAACAATAATCAGCTATTATTAATGGGTAGCTTATTTAATGCAGGCCACATTTTGTGAACAGGTGGATATGGGGAGGGTCAGATCCTCGGTACATATCAAATTTAGAGATGAACTGGGATGAAATATTGCGAGCTTTGAAGAAGTTACCTGTAAATAATAAGATTGATGGAGTCGGTCTTCTTAATTTTAATGAGAATGAAATCAATCGATGGGAACAGTTTTTTCCCACCGCCAATCACTCAATTCTGCACCTGGACTATGCTGAGAAAAATGTGACTTGGGAGACCTTGTATCCTGAATGGATTGACGAAGAACAGGAAGATGAAATTCCCAGTTGCCCTTCTCTACCAAAGCTTGAAGTGCCAAGACAACGACTTGATCTTATTGCTGTGAAACTTCCTTGCCGAAATGAAGGAAACTGGTCCAGGGATATAGCTCGGCTACACTTACAGATATCCGCTGCTAGTTTAGCTGCCTCTTGCAAAGGCAATTACCCAGTGCATCTGCTTTTTGTTACAAAGTGCTTTCCAATACCAAATTTATTTACTTGCAAGGACCTCGTTGCACATGAAGGTAACACATGGTTATATAAGCCATACTTGAATTCCATGAGAGAAAAGCTTCAACTCCCAATAGGATCGTGTGAACTTGCACTTCCTCTTGGAGCGAAAGGTATAATGCAGTCTTCTTTTTTATCTCATTGCAGCTCTTCCCTGAAACTTATAGAATCCCATTATAGATGCACTCTCTCCATTTTATAAATCAGAAACACGTTCATTTTTTCGGCTATCTTGCTAAAAACAGACATCATGGAGCAACTCAGAAATTAGATGAAATATTATATGAAATGGGAAAAGATAGAAGGCAAAAGCACCATGTGTTATATTATGAAAATTAACATGAAAGTTCACTGCCAATTTTTTTTCTCTCTTAGGATACCAAAAATAAATAAATAAAAAATTTACTTGGTTCATAACAGTAATTGACAAGAAACAACTTATTGTGTGAAACAGAACAAGATAACGGAGCAAAAAAGCAACGCGAGGCTTACGCTACAATCCTGCATTCAGCTCATGTCTATGTTTGCGGAGCCATAGCTGCAGCACAGAGCATCCGCATGGCAGGGTCCACCAGGGATTTCGTAATTCTTGTTGATGAAACAATTAGCGAATACCATAGGAGCGGACTAGCATTGGCAGGCTGGAAAATCCGGACCATCCAGAGAATAAGAAATCCTAAAGCTGAGAAAGATGCTTACAACGAATGGAACTACAGCAAGTTCAGATTATGGCAGCTGACAGATTATGATAAGATCATTTTTATTGATGCTGATCTACTTATCCTCAGAAATATTGACTTTTTGTTTGGGATGCCAGAGATCTCAGCAACAGGTAATAATGGCACCCTTTTCAACTCAGGAGTAATGGTGATTGAACCATCCAATTGCACGTTCCAGCTTTTGATGGATCATATAAATGAAATTGAATCTTACAATGGTGGAGACCAGGGATACTTGAATGAAATATTTACATGGTGGCATCGTATACCAAAGCACATGAACTTCCTGAAACATTTTTGGTTTGGTGATGATGAAGTAGTAAAGCAGAAGAAAATTCGTCTTTTCGAGGAAGAACCACCAGTTCTCTATGTTCTTCACTATTTGGGTTATAAGCCATGGTTGTGCTTCAGGGACTATGATTGTAACTGGAATGTGGATATATTACAAGAGTTTGCAAGTGATGTTGCTCACAAGAGGTGGTGGAAAGTACACGATTCAATGCCAGCAAAATTGCAAGAGTTTTGTCTGTTGAGATCAAAGCAGAAAGCACAATTGGAATGGGACAGAAGAGAAGCTGAGAAAGGAAATTACTCAGATGGGCATTGGCGAATCAGAATACAAGATGGGCGTATTAAGAAATGCGTTGACCCGCCATACTGCAACTGGAAGGGCATGTTAAAGCATTGGGGAGAGAACAATTGGACGGATGATGCATTCCCCATTTCCACACCACCAGCAAGAACCACAGCCTCTTTTAGTTTATGAGTAGCAGTTTCTACTTGTCTCAGTGGGTTGAAATTTTGTTCACAGTACATTTTTAAAATGGCTTCCTATTAGCCTTCCATTGTTTTCTTTTTTCCAGGAAAGAGCGAGTAAAAGGGGGCTTTAGACATTTATAGCCTTAACATGTCAGATATTTTTAATATAATTGCCTGGATCGTCATTTTACAGGAAAAAATATCGTTTGAATTTTCTCTGTTACTTGTTCACTTATTTTATTTCTGCTTGCTGCATTTCTCCTATTTAGGGATTCGTTGCATATACCACAAGTTTGCTTGAACTTGTAGAAAGGGATTTTGTTAGAGAACCTATTCAGAGAGCTATCAGCATGACTGTCTTGACCACAATAAATTACGAACTAAGATGAATAACTAGAACCAACTTGTTATTTTCTTTTCAAACATTGAATTGATGAAAACTAAGAATCCTCCTTTAGCTCTCAATGATAATAGAATGAAGCAGGTTTCTTTGCCAGCAATAATATAGTAGCATAAACAAATTATTTATTCAAAATAAAATAAAAATAAAAATAATTCAAAAGCAGACAAAAAACAGCAATTATTTTGAAATCTAAAAGGAACAGAGGAAGAAATGCAGAGTCTAATAAAAATAGTAAATGTTTAGAGACCTGGATTTGGCCACTCTTCATGACTCATAAACTAAAAGCTGCATTGATATTTCACCAAAGATATGTAATAATATCTTATCTACCATTCACAAACTCAACCAAAGTACAGTTGAGTCCTTCAAAGTCAAATTCTAGACATTTTCAATCACCTGGTTCTATGTAACTCCACGTGTTTTCTGATGGAAAAAGTAACAAATTTCATATGAAAGCCAGAAAATGATCTTGAATTACCTTCTAATTTGCAGAAGTTGCATGGTTGTGGTCCCATGCTGCAACTACTACCAACCATTATGGTACGCCAAAAAAGGCTTCATAAACCTGAAAGATGTTTATATCATTTAAGAGATGCAGAAAATAGAAAAGAAATTAGGTGTGGCCAGAATTCAGGAACATCAGACAGGGTAAAAAAGGGCACCAAAATTCGATGAATTAGTCTTACATATATCATCAAAAAATACTTGAAACTTTATTGTGATTTAACCAATGAAAGATTACCACCAAAGTGTCAGAATGAAATTATTTGAAATTACCTATATTCAAGACAGATTCTCGCTATTGTGGCTGCCTGAGTATGATGGTTTCAATGATCACCAGACTTCACAGGCAAGAGATAGACGACTGACTTGGAATGGATTCTCATCGTATGGCAAAATGATTTTCTAGAAAAAAGATTGACGAAATGCAAAGAATTCCTCGCTGTTTTGTTATCTTCTAGGGGAAATTGTTCGAAGTGGTCCAATTTAGGGAAAGGCATGCCACCTTTGGCTAGCTCATCACTTCTATTTGAAATATGATGATGATAATTATAAATAAAAGCCATTCATTAATTAAATGATCTAGTATAACTGGACGGCCTATCTACTTGGCCTCTAACCATTATACATGAAAGAAAACTATAAAACAGAGTACAAAGGACGTCATTGATGCAGATCTATGATTCTTTGTCTTTACAACTAGAAAGTCACTACGTAAACCGATGTCTAATGCATTTAAAGAGATTAAGTACCTCCACATGGCTAAGGCCTGAAAGAATCTTCTTTTCCGGAGTAAAATAAGTACTTAACTATAATTTCCCGTCAGTCATTGGAACAGGTTGAGGAGAATGTACAATTGTGGACCTGGAATTCATGCCATGAAGAAACTGAAATCCATAATAAACTACTAGGAGTGGCCCATGGCCCACTACATCTGATGACAGATGAGAAACAACACTTCTAGTGGTTTAGAACCTAACTGTTGCAACTCCTCTCCTCCATCACCTACTTGGGTTATCAGAATATCAGAAATCTCCAAAAGCAGGAAAGCTAGTATCTGTTTGGCTAGACTCTTTACACGGCATGAAAGAAATGGAAAAGCCTTCTTCAACATAAATCCACCCAGTCCTTAAAAGTCAAGCCACGTTCTCTCTTCACTCTAAATTGAATGGTTAAAGGAGGGTGAAGTAGACCAAAGTTGACAGAGCCTGTAATGGTTGTAAAAGAGCTAGTTGAGATGCCATCGATGTACCAAAAACAATATGGCGACAAAAGTACCATGCAGTAGATTGCAAATTTATTCTATATCAGTCTAATTTGTTGTATTCTGTTTGGCAATTTGGTGCCTTACATTAGGCTAGACTCTTTACCTAGCATGGAAGAAAAGAAAATCCTTCTTCATTATAAACCCACCCATTTCTTAAAAGTCAATGCTGACTCTCTCTTTTTCAACTGAGATTCTGTCTGGAATTTTGGTGCCTTGCCCTTGTAAAGTGTTTTATGGTACTTCAAAAAGAGCGTGCGGTACTTGTATTTGTCGATGAACATCTTCCCTTTCTCCATTAACCCCACAACTTCATTTGCTCGAACAAAGAAACCACCTCTCACGAATGTATAAAGCACAGCATCCAACAATTCCTGATCAATCTTCATTCCACTGGTAAAAGCAAAAGACTTCATCTCACCCCACAATTCAGTCACCTCAATGTATTTCCCCCCAATAGCAGCATACCCTGTGACCATAGAATGGAAAGTTTGAGCATTTGGTGCATGCCCCAAACTCCTCATCTTCTTGAGAGCCTTCTCAGCATCTTGCATCAGCCTCTTCTTGCAGAAAAAGTGAATCACTAATAAGGTCAGTACTTGAGGTCTTTCCACGTTTTGCCCTTCTTGTATTTCCTGCAGCAACTTAGCCATTAAATAAGCTTCACCACCTTTCGTACAACCTTTGACCAGCATATCAAATTCTTGATGACCGCCTCTGGGGATTTTAGCCTCTTTCATCTCTTTGAACAGATTGAGAGCCCCTTGTGTATCTTTTTCAAGAACCCGAAATTGAATCAATGCCTCGTAACAGCTTGCATCAAGCTGAACGCCTGCCTTACGAGCATCTCTTAGCAATGATGTAACTTCTCCTGCTCTATTCTCTTTACAATATGCTTTTAGAAGAGAAGCATACATGGAGGAACTAGTTCTAACTCCAGCCAAATGCATTTCATCTAGAAGGTCGTGTGCCTGATCTAACCTACCAAGCGAAATGCATGTGTTGATGACATCCATCAAGGCTGAACTATCGGAAGAAACTGGGAAATCTTTTTTCTCTACCTTGATTAGAAATTCCGCCAAATCCCTTATCCTACCAGCTTCCAAGAAAGCCTTTATTAATTTCACGTATGCACTCTCCGTCGGCTGGAGAACACCTCGTTCAGTTGTAATCAACTCAACTTGCCTAAGCAACTTCATAATCAACATATCGAGTAATTCTTTGGCCTCATTTTCAAGTCTTGAGAACTTCCTGTCCCTATAGAAAGTTTCATAAGATAAAAAATGCCTTGGAAATAATGAAGGATTTTCCAATCCATCGAAATTAATATGATTCAACTCCTCTCCAGAAGCATGTCGATGAGGTGAAGTGCTGCCTTTCTTATCAGTTTCGAATGATAAATTAGCTAAACTCAGTGAATTTTGAGCTTTCTTTGCTTTCTCAAGCATTTCCAGAACCATGTGTGATGCAGAGTCTAGATCCATAAATTTCAAATGACAAGAAAACAAACAATTGTAGAACTGTCGAAACTGAAGATCACTTAAATTCTGAACTTCATCAATGTGTCTCTTGAGCTTTTTAAGCTCCTCTCTTCGACCATTTCTTTCATAAATGTGGGCCATGATGATCAATAATGTTGTGTCGGTTTTCACATTAATCCTAGGCATCATGTCAAGGACCTGCTCTGCTTTCCTAGTAGTACCAAACAGAAGGCACCCAGCCAAAGCAATGTTACATGCAGTTGTGTTAGGCTTCATAGAAATCAAATGTTCATTACTCTTTTTCCGAGGATCAACTCTCCCATCCTGGAACAAGTAACCTATCTCAAGAACCAACTCAGCCGCAAGGTAAGCTCCTGATGAATTTTCAGTCATATAAGCTAAAATTGCTGACCAAGCTGTCACAGGTGGGAACTGTTCCATCTCGATAAGCTTTCTTAAAAGAGTAGATGCAGGAATTGGCAATCCACACTTAGCAAGTCCTAGAGAAAGATACAACAGAGTCTCTTTGTCAAATAAGTTCTGCTTATGCTCCTCAAGGGCTTTCTCAACCAACCCATATCCTTTAGAAATCCATTGGTAATCCAAACTCCAAGTTAAAGCAGTTAAAAACTTGTTCACAATATATTTCCTAGGAAAGCCTTCCATTTGCATATGCTGCTCATGCAAATTCCACGCATCATCGAGTCTGTGCTCATCAATTGCAGTTTCTAACCCCTCACACAGTTTACCCGAATCTCGAGCCTGCACCAAAATAGTGCAACCCATAGTCGAAAAACAGTGTTTAGAACATTTAAATTCATACTGAAACTTTGAGACACTACTTTGGCCGTTAAAGTAAGTGAAAGGCTTAAGGCTCCAGGCAGTGTCACGAGGGCAATTGGAAATTTTATCAATGAAGCTAAACAAAATACAAGACGAATAACTTGTGGTCCGATGACTAAGTTTCTTGATAAATGCCATTTGGTCCCGTCTTAAAATACTGATGTAGATAATGCCTGCGCCATGAAGAACGTCATTCAGAAGTAGTATGAAGTACCTGTAACTGAACGATTCATTCGAAGACAGAAAATGGAGTTAAATGAAATTAAATATTTCCAGTGAGGCATTTCATCAAACAGTATAAAGATCCATAGCAAAAGGTCAAAGTTTGGAAAACAAAAACCTACCACCCCAAAGCAAATTTTGTCCTTAGAAACAACGAAAACTACGCATATTTTCAAAAATTGGAAAATATTTTCAATGGAAAAAAATAGCAATCAAACACTCAAAATAGGAATTTTGGGTGAAAAACTAACATTTTTCATTGAAAATAAATGCAATCAACCACACCCTTATAATATTTCCAGCTAAAAGGGGTTCGCGAATTAATACTATTGGTTTCCAAAAACGAAAAGAATTGAAAAACTAATTTCGTTTTGGAGATTAATTTTAAGGCTGCGCACCTGCAGAATGAGGATTATTGGCTCCTTTCGTTGATGACGAGATACTTGGTATGTAATTTCAAGAAGAACTGATTAGTCCCAAATTGAAATTAGAATTGATGGAGCCCTAGAAACAGCTTATTCAGTTCAAATTTGGTTACCAATTTCCCTTCTTCTTTTTTTTTTTTTTAATTGCTTGGAGCATGTTTGATGAATTTAAAATTTAAATTATATACTTTTATTTACAATATTTTTAGTGGTTAAAAAAACTTAAAAATTTGCTAAAAAAAACTGAGAACATAATCACAAATTACATTGGATTGATATTTATTATTCATTTTTTTACCACTCATTTTATAAGCCTATGTTTGATCTACATTATTTTTTTCATTATCATTTTTTATTCATTTCCAACCACACATTCTTCAATAAAATAATATTTTTTATCACATCAATAACTTTTCCTTCATTATCAACCACATATTCTCCATCAATCTACTATTTTAAAATACATTATTCCAAAATAATGTGGTTCAAACACACCCTCAAAATTGCTTGGAGCATGTTTGATGAATTTAAAATTTAAATTATATACTTTTATTTACAATATTTTTAGTGGTTAAAAAAACTTAAATTTTTGCTTTAAAAAACTGAGAACATAATCACAAATTACATTGGATTGATATTTATTATTCATTTTTTTACCACTCATTTTATAAGCCTATGTTTGATCTACATTATTTTTTTCATTATCATTTTTTATTCATTTTCAACCACACATTCTTCAATAAAATAATATTTTTCATCATATCAATAATTTTTCATTCTTTTTCAACCACATATTCTCCCATTAATCTACTATTTCAAAATACATTCTTTCAAAATAATGTGGCTCAAAATAATAAGAGCTTATTTTATGTTTGTGACGGAACTTTCTTGAATAATCACTTATTTTTTGTTTGTGCGCGGTTTTTGACTTTTATCAACTTTTCTCCTTATGTATTTGACAAAATATCAACGAAAGATCAAGATTGTTCGGCTTTGAATCTTCTTGAGAAATCATGCTGAAGGCAAGTTCATCTTCTCGCTAAGGATAACAATGAGAGATGCCAGGGCTAGGCCAATTGGCAGATAATTTAGGTTAATTATATTTGCACCATAATTTTTATTTATTACACCACATTTTATTTGTATTTAAGATTTTTAATCTTTACTCATTATAGTACTTATGTCCTTAACGGTTTTTTATGTCATTTTTGCCCTCGAACTTTCCATTAGTTACACATTTTGTATTTAATAACAGTTTTATATTCAAAAGTTTGTTGAATTGGTGTAAAACAACTTATTTTTCATCATAATTTAAAAGATTTGAAATTTTAATAACGTTGGCGTGAAATGCCAATTAGCTTCTAGGAAACATTGCTGTTGGTGTATCACTGTTTTTATTAAGCCAACCCGGTGGTATCAAATTTAAGAGGATAAATCATTTTTGTCTTAATTCATAGTAAATGTCGCCTCGGGACTAACCGTACTTAGTCTGTCTCGAACAGAACAAAATGGTTGGTACGAGCATCATATAATAAATGAATCTTTTGAGCCAAACTTAACCAATCTTGATTGCTTTTTTCGGATATTTTCTTTTCATCTAGCTTTATGAAACTTATCTTCACTGCCTGATGACACCTAGCACGTTACGTAAAGCCAAAGTCTAGATTGTAACACACTTAATTGCTTATTGAAGCTTTGATATTAAAGCTAAATGTTTGCTCGAGGAACTATAGATTGCTTTGATAATCTCGTGTTTTCTAAGTGTCAACAGTGTCACGGTTACGGATCTATATGAGAATGATTTTGTGCTGGTTATAACATATGAATATTGCTGCCAATTATTTTATGCATTTGGCTTAAGTATTGACGCTTACAATGATTGGCCTTCTAATGCATGAGTGTATATGGCATTTCTTTGCTTCGAAGAATCATGACAAAAATTCACTTTAAAGATTTGAAATTTTAGTAATGTTAGCGTGAAAAGTTTTGCTATAGGAATGTTTTGAGATGAAATACGGAATCTCTTGGAATTGTTAGAAAGATAGCTTCAACATCACCACTGCCTCCAAATTCTTCTCCATCGATAGTTGGTAGGGAGATAACTTCAAAATCATCATCTACAAATTCTTCTCCCATGAGTCCATGACAATCCCATCATGTCCTCCATCTCGCCTAGATTTGGACGTCGGATGGATCGATTAGAGTATTTCAATACCATGATCCAATTATTATACTTCGGGTATTTTGTAAATAAAAACCATTCGAATCCTATAATTATTGGAACCAAACCCAAACTTGAATAGTTGATTTCAATTCAAGTTTGGTTCTACCCATAATATTTTTTATATATATTTAATAATGTTTCCAGTTTCCATAAAGGCTCTTTCATTGCGTATATATATCACACTAGTGCTCTACAATATTTGTGAAAGAGAGAAAATCCAGCTAAGAAATCTTCAATAAGCTAAGAAATTCAACTATATGACTTAAAAGAGTGGAGACTAAAAATTTAAAAAAAAAAGGGGATAAAATTAAATTATAATTCGAGAACAAATTATTTTTTCTTAACAAATCTCATTTGATCCATAATTGAGACTTGCTAGAGCCAATAATCTAATTATAAGGAATGTTTAAATTATTCAACTCTTAAAATGAACTGACATAATAAATACTAATTATCTATAATATATTAAATATTACATCAGGTGATAATCATTTTTTTGGACGATTTTAACTCTGTTATAATAATACCTTACTTTTCGTTTTTCAATATATAATAAATATTACAAAATTCTTGTCATGTATGAATGTCATGTTATTAATTCTCAATTAATTAACATTAAAATTAATTTAGATTCAATGAATCTTCATCTACATGAATCTAGAGTTATTATATATGAATTTATTTCTATTCATGTATCTAAAAATTTTAATAGGTGTTTAATTTCATGTATTAACAATTAATTCTTACAAAATTCTAGTCATGTATGAATTTAATTTTATTGATTCCCAATTAATTAGAATTTACATTAATCTAGACTCAATGAATCTTGACTTGATGAATCTTAATCTATATGAATCTAGAGTTATTATAGATGAATTTATTTCTATTAATGTATCTAGAAATTTTAATGAGTATTTAAATTTATGTATTAAAAAGTAATATTTATGTATCAAATGTAGTATTAAAAAAATTGCTCATTCGTAGTATTTCATCATTACAAAAAAATTGAATAATAGAAGTTGAATTTTATGAATATAATTTTCTTCTCTTATTTTATTCTAAATTTTATTTCTTTTAATTCGTTTGGGGCTTATCACATCCTCTTAATCAAATATTACTTTTACAACATTTACAAAAAGTGTTTTAAAATAACGTACAATACACGTTTAACTTTGACAAGTATACATAACTATGTGTATCAATGAATTACATTCCACGTATTGAACCCGCTATGTTTTAGGAAAAAAAAGAAAAATTATATTCAAAAGAGAGCTATGAATTCGAGATAACAAAAAATATACACCACAGCCAAAGTAATGAAAATATTATGTTCAATTGCCACACATTATATAAAAAATTTAAAAATTACTTGAGTTTGTAGACGATGTATGAAAATAAAAAGTTCAAATTGTAAATAATGAATGTTTTGATTCATCAACTTCACACAAACAATACTAGCCTGAACTTTTTGATTCATAGAAAGTCCAAATTGTATAGATTAACATGTATTAAGCTATTTAAGGTTAAATTATAGAGTTATATACAAATTACTATCCAAATTAGAGTTTTGCGATTTTGTATTTTGTTTTACCCAGTTGGTTTTCGATTCATAATTTATTTATTTTGGAATTGGACCGGAACTTCCGATTTCGATTCCAGTTCGAATTTGATTCGAATAAAAAATGTCCAAGCATGATCTCACTCGTCCAATTCTTGAGCTCCTCCACCAATTCATCATGTCCTATCTCAATCACCCTCACCAAATGCATCATTAGCATTTGCCTGCTGCACCTTCTCTATCACCAAAATGGTCTCATTTCAATTTATTGCATCCAGAAATTCTGCGTTATCCAGAAATGAATCGGATATGGATCGGATCTGTCCATATCCGATTCGATAAGAAAAATTATTCGATCCGATCCGATAATCCAACGGATATTTGATTATTAAATCCATATTTAATTTGCTATGTTATCGGATATTCAATCCAATAATCTGATATGAAATTAAAGAAACTAGGAAAATAAAATCAATATTGAAATCAAATTTTTTTTCCCATTTTTTCTATTCTTGAACGGGTTTAATAATTATAAAATTTTCCACTTTTTTAACTTTTAGCCAACTGTATTGAAAGTCACAAAAAGTTACTTACCCATTTATTGATTTACTTATTTATAGAAGACGTCTCTAAACATTTTGTTATAGACTTTCGATGTGGAATAATAATTCACTTGGTCGGGTTGTAGTACATTGTGCATTTGGTTTGGCTGTAGTGTATTATATATTTGGTTTGACTGTAGTGCATTGTACTATTATATAAATAATTATTTGTATTCTATTAAATTAATCGTTTCTTCTATCTTTTACTAACTACTAAAAATTTAAAACTCTCCAAATATTTCATTAGCACGATTATACTATATCTTGTTTATCGAATATATTTATTTGTTAAACTCTTAAAATTGCATTTGGTGCTATAATTTATATGTATTATTAAATAATTTTTAGATTGATTAAAAATTTAAAATAATATTAAAATAAGAATTTTATTTTATTTTTACGTTTTTTTACGTCTAAACTTCGTCTAAACTTGCCTAACACGAAATCTCCATGTCTCGCTATGCATTACTCTTTCTAGAACACTGTGTACACGCAAATCGACCTTTTTTTTTATGTCTGAAGTTAATGACTTTTTTATTCTAATTTTTTTTCTTATTTATTTATTTTAATTACAAATAATAAGCCATAAAAATATTTAACCCCCTAAACTATTTATAAAAAAATCGAATCGAGTCATCGAATCAGATTGACCTATATTCATATTTGATCAATTTAATTAACGGGATGGATTCAAATCTTGATTAGGTTATCAGACCGATATCCTAAATCCATCTCCCATTAATTTCATCGAATTTGGATAAAATTTCAATCAATTGACGGCCCTATCCTTTGTACCATTAATGGTGGTGAAATGGGGGAGATTTTAGATGTGAGATGAGATTTTCCCTTGTTGGTAGTTTATTTTTTTTGTCAAGTTTTTAGTCTTGATTTTCTTGTGACGGTTGTGAATAATGATGTGATGATCGGATCGAAGGTGGTGGGTGGATTCAGGACTGGCGTCCCCACCTCTAGTATTCGTGTCGACAATTTTGGAGCTTGAGTAGAGGGACGGGACGAAACGAGGCAGTTGGTGAGTGGATGGAAGAAGATGATTATAATTTATTTTTCACTTATTTTATTTTAAAGTCATTTGACAAAAATGTCCTTCAATTAAAAAAAATTAAAGGCAATTGCATTGCACGCACAAAATTAACTATCTTTTGAATGAAGTTCATGCAAAAGGACCATTTATGCCAAAAAAAATAAAAAAAATACAAAGGTTTGAGACCATTTGCACTATATTTGAAACGTTTGGTTCAAAAAATGCAAAAAGGGCAAATGTTTTGGGCCATTTGCACCAATTTCTCTTTTAGTTGGACTTATAAGTTGTTTAGCATCTACTTTTGGCTTATAAGCTCTATCCACTTATGACAATCCAAGGAAAAAAAAGGTTGAATATTCTTGTTGTATTGTTCAGTAGAGAAGATTAGGCATAAAAATATACAAAACTACACCACGCTAAAAAGTGAGAAATGTAGCTTCAGAATTATGAAATATTTTGAAATTATTGGAAGAAATGCGAGTTTTTCAATGATAATTTTGGTCGAGATAGAGAAGCACAATCATGTTTGGCACAGCTTAAAAGTTTTCCATCTTCTAGTTATGCAACATATGCGTGCATACGATGTAAACGAGTTACATGGATAGTTGAATCACACGATGTAATCTATAGAGGTAGAAAAACATATATTTGATAAAGATTTTGTGTTTAAATTCAAACTTTGTCTTAACACGTTGTGAGTCAACAATTTGTAACTTAAAAAATTAGGTAATTTGTTGAACAATATTTTTTTTTTTTAGATATTTGTTCACCTTTTATGTATCCAATTACGAAGACAAGAAAACTACTAATTTTTTTTTTTTTTTTAAGTTTTCATTTAAGATGCAATTTCTCCATTACGTCACTACCATTTGGCCTTACCATCTCAACAAAGATGTAATATTAAATATTATAATAATAATAATAATTGATATAGTCGACTTGATATATTGATTTGAATTGTTATGTCACTATAATATATCAAATGAAAGATGGAATCAAGTTATATATATGGTATTTAGTTGCAACGCTTTCTCGCAAAAACATAACAAATTACTCCAAAGTCATGTTTAAAACGAGGAAGAAAATGTGGATTCACAAATAACTTTCTTTATTCTAATCAGACACGTGGTTGAGATATTTTTAAACGATAAATTTTAACAATCGGACCATTTTTAAAACGTGAAAAATAAGTAAATGGAAAAAAAATACGAGTGTAATTGATATTTTCTTTCTTCAAATTTAGAATATTAGTCAAGTTGAAAGTTTGATTATCTCAACTACCCATGGCATTACCTTAAAAAATACAGACAAATAAATAACCTCTGCGAAAGGCCATCTTACCTAACCTAAATAATTTAAGGGATAACTGCAGCAGAGGTCTCAAAATTTTCAGATTTTTGTGCACTTTACCTAACATTTGATTTGTGCCAGCGGAGGTCTCAAACCTTTAATAAATATGCGACGGATGTCCAAGTGGATGAAACCTTTAGTTTGACCAAAAAATGAATTTTTGACAAATTCAAAAAAGGCAAAATGGTAACTTTGCCTTTTATCCTTTAAAATAATTAAAATAAGATAAAATTTTAAAAAAACACTGTTCATCCATCTTCTCCACCCCACCCCAAACATCAACGTCTCAAGCCACAGTCACAGCTACGACCACTACTGCTACATCCAACATAGTGCAAAGGGGCCACCACCGCCACCTCCAACACATAGCCAAGGGAGGAAAAATTCCAACTGCATTTCACGGTAATCTTTTGACTGGAAGCAAAAGGGCCACCCCCAACACAACAAACATTATCATCTGCCACCACGGCCAACACATTGCAAAACCCCCCAAATCACAATCACATTTGAAATGATTGAATTAAAACCACCTCCAATCTCAACCCATATCCAATATACAGATCCAAATTTGCTCATTTAACTGCAAACCAAGCAATTCTTGAAGCTGTTGAGAGGGCCAAGAAAATCCACATAGTTGATTTTGGGATTATTCGGGGAGTCCAATGGGCGGCACTTTTGCAGGCTTTGGCCACCAAATTCGTCAGAAAACCCCAAAAGAATTCGAGTATTCCAATATACAGATCCCCAATGGACCAAAATCAAAAACCTCAGAGGAGTATACTTTATCATACAAAGCACTCAACGACGTCTGTCCTTTCTCCAAAGCACTGCAAACCAAGCAATTCTTGAACCCATTGAGAGGGCCAAGAAAATCCACATGATTTTTGGGTGGCACTTTTGCAGGCTTTGGCCAACAACGGTGGTTTGTTTACAGATGGTTGGATAAAGAAAAAGGAAGATGAGGCGGCGATGGTGGTGCTGGCATAGAAGAGGCGGTGCTGGCACAGTGGTTGCAGGGGAAGAGAGAAAAAATGTTTTTTTTTTTTGTTTTTATTTATTTATTTAATGTGTTAATTGTATAGTTACCATTTTACCCATCCCAATTTTGTCATAACTAGTCAAATGTCCATTTTTTGGTCAAACTAACGGTCAATTGGATGGAAACCCATCCATTTGGACATCCGTCGTATATTTATTAAAGATTTGGGACCTTTTCTGACACAAATCAAAGATTAGGGTAAAGTGCGCAAAAATCTGAAATATTTGGGACTTCTGCTGCAATTATCTCATAATTTAAGGACAGAGACATAGCTTGTTATTGAAGGGCAGAAGCACAAAGAAAGGTATCTAAACTATAGAACCCTATATATCTTGTTTCAAATTCAAGTATACAAATGGCAACCCCCAATCTGCAATCCAAAGAAAATGCATCAATGAAGCCATCCTATAAACAGTACTCAATAAGGGGCCCCAATTATTATTTTGACAAGGGTAAAGAAATCGTAGACCAGAATATATTGGGATTAAGAATGACATATAATCATCAAAAGAAAAAGGATGATGTAAATATGATGATGTTGGGTTTTGCAATTGTCTAAAGAAAGAGGGGCAGCTCAAAAACATTATTTTGAATGGTTGGTAGTGGGTTAAGATGGCCCCGAGGGTTTCTTAAACTTCACTTGTAAATTTACAACCTATTTGAGTCTGTATATAATGAGCCGATTCTTTAATTGCTGCTTCACAGGTCGAGTTTCAAAGAAAAGCCCAGAGTCACAGGTACTGTAATGAAGTATTTTCTTGATGTATACTCTGTTCTTGCTTTCTTGAAAGTAATAGCCTTCCATTTTCGTTTACATTTTATGATGATCCGACGAAAATTGTAATACCTATCTGGGATTTCTTTGATTAAGATGGTTATTTGATATTTTTCTGGTGGACGTAGAAATCAGGAGACAATATGGAGAGACAATCTACAAGCAATGCCAACAACGTGTTTCATCCTCAGGTGAATGAAAAGATTTTGTTTTTGCAGCTTTCCGTGTTCTTATATTGAGTTCTTTGATGCCCCCAATTTCTTCATCATTTGGTTGTCTTCCGTTATTGGGCATTTCTCGTGGTACCATTTTTTAATTGAGTTATCAAGTCTTGCATTGTTTTACCCCCTCTTTCTACAGTCTATTCAAGCAAGCATAAATTTCAGATAAAATGTGGTTCTCTTTTGTATCTTTTTTCGAGTTTCCAATTTGACTTTCTTGGAAGGGGTGTTTGGAGAGTTGGGAGAAGGGCTTAACATTTGTATGTCTTAACAAAATAAGAAACTAACAATCACATCATTGTTGCAACTGCAAAATGTCAATCATGAGATCATGTCAGGAAGTATATGTTTTTTTAATCTAAAAAATAAACATTATAATAGTGATGACAGTGTTGGGTTGGGGCCACTGATTGTATATAGGGATGTTGAAAGCTTCCAAAATAATTGGGGCTTAGGAGGGGTTAATTGTAAGAAGTCTGCAACTGTAATTTTTATTGGTAGTGTAATTATATTTCTTAAGTATCTAAGCTACCTTCAGTATGGCGATTTGGTGTAGAACCACAAACAAAGCTATGCTACAATCTTGTCTAGTGTACACATTTTGTCCCATCCTGCATGTTTTTTTATTCTCCTTCTATGTTCTAATTTCAGCTCATATCAGTTATATGAATCAATGTTTTGGTATTTCTGGCAGAACTTGAACGAGGAGGTAAACGATTCAAGCAGCAGAGCTTCTATAAACATCATACTCAACCATGATTTCTCTGGAGGACTACATCTGTGGCACCCCAATTGTTGTGATGCTTTTGTGATTTCCGAAGAGTCTGGTAACTCTGAAGGAATACCTGCCAAGCTAAGTGGTCGCTATGCGGTCGTAACTAATCGGAGTGAATGCTGGCAAGGCTTGGAACAAGACATTACCAACCAAGTTTCCATGGGTTCCACTTACACAGTTTGTGCTTGGGTGGCAGTGTCTGGGGCTCACCACAGTATTTCTGATGTGCTGGCCACTCTAAAACTTGAATACCAAGATTCAGCAGTTAGTTATTTGTTCATTGGAAGGTAAAGTTTGCTTTCAGTTGGTTCTTCTACTGCTTAAGAAATTAGTTCTTGATTGCATTGACCTGGTGCAGAATTTCTGCGACAAGGGAGCGTTGGGAGAAAGTGGAAGGTACATTTTCACTGTCAACTATGCCTGATCGAGTTGTATTTTATCTAGAAGGACCTTCCCCTGGTGTTGACCTACTCATAAGATCTGTAATGGTTTCCTGCTCTAGTTCGGCTGAATATGATGTAAGTTTATCTCAAGTACATTTTTTTCTTACATGTAGACTTGGAGATGGATTAAAGCTCTGTAACTTATCTTTTGTCGGTGAATAAGTACCACTAAGTGCATTATGAGTAATTTTGGCTAAGCTTAAAATGTTTAGTTTTAAGTAAATAAGTAACTTATAAAATGAATATTTTTTTAGGTCATTGGAAATAATTCCTTAACTTCGACAATAAGGTAAGGGTAACTATTGAAAAAACGTAACATCTTTCACTTGGAAGTAAAAAAAATATAAGTTATCCTAACATGTTTGTAGATAAAAAGTTACTTAACAGTAACTTAATTTTTTTAATCTTATCATGTGCTCTGGACTGAAACACAACAAATCAAAGTTAGCTCTTTTTGTTTATTTCCTCTCGCGCTCTTCTCAGCTCTTCTTGTCTCATCTCTGGTTGGTTTCTAATGTGGTCTTGACTTCAACAACTGATAGAGCCGAAGCACAGTATCTATCTGTGATGGAGATGAGAACATAGTTCTGAATCCAAAATTTGATGATGGCCTTCAAAATTGGTCTGGAAGAGGTTGCAAGATTGTCTTGCATGACTCTATGGCAGATGGCAAAGTCCTTCCAATGTCTGGAAAGTTCTTTGCATCTACAGCAGATCGCACGCAGAACTGGAATGGAATTCAGCAGGAGATAACGGGGAGAGTTAAACGAAAGATTGCTTACGAAGTTGCTGCTGTAGTTCGTATATATGGTAATAATGTCACTAGTTCAGATCTTCGGGCTACATTGTGGGTTCAGGCAGCAGATCTCCGTGAACAGTACATAGGGATTGCTAGGTAATTTCTGTCTCCCCTTTCAATGGGATACTTTCAGTTTACAGCTATGAATCTTGGTGTGCTTTTACTTTATCTTCTGAGAGATGAACTAAATTTCCGAACTTGAAGTTCCTCCAAACATAACTTTCTTGTGATCATAATTACAATAGTATCTGAATAATCTTCTGCACTTCACAAATTTTTAGCTGTAGAATGCATATTTCTCGAGAGTTTATCTGCTTTTTTGTTATATGGTGCCATTGTTAGGTTTTGACGACTCTCCCAAGTTTCCACATTAGACGGTGATAATTTTCATAGAGATCTGACAAACTATATATAGATTTATTTCTTAGTCTGTGTTACACTTTTATATTCTTTTCTTTCTTTCCATCATTTAGTGAAAACCAATAAGTAAATAAGTTGTTTATTTTTGTCACATGGTCCCATTTTTTTTTACTTCTTTTGGCATGGATTAGTATTTTCAAGCACATTTGCTTCATGATAGCTGGCTGGTTATGTAGTGTGCAGGCAACAGACAAAGATTGGGTGCAGTTGAAGGGAAAATTTCTCTTGAATGGTGCCCCTTCAAGGGCAGTAATTTATTTAGAAGGTCCATCTCCGGGCACTGATATTCTCCTTAATAATCTAGTTGTGAAGCATGCTGCAAAAGTCCCGCCTTCATCTCCACCAGTCATCAAGGTAGTTGAATAATTTCTACATACTTTTATGGGCCCGAAACACTTGCTTGGATGCAAATTGCAGAGAAATAAAAGTAATAAAGTATTGTGATGAATTTCCATTTTTCCAGGATGCAACATTTGGCGTTAATATTATTGCTAACAGCAACCTCAGTGATGGCACCAATGGTTGGTTTCCCCTTGGAAATTGTACTTTATCCGTTGGAAATGGTTCTCCACATATCCTTCCTCCCATGGCTCGAGATTCCCTTGGTCATGAGCCATTAAGTGGTCGCTATATACTTGTGACCAAACGTACTCAGACGTGGATGGGCCCCGCTCAGATTATAACAGATAAATTGAAACTCTATTTGACATATCAAGTGTCTGCATGGGTTCGGATTGGCACTGGTGCAACTAGACCTCAGAATATTAACGTTGCTCTTGGCGTGGACAGCCAATGGGTAAATGGTGGCCAAGTTGAGATTAATGATGACAGATGGCATGAAATTGGAGGATCTTTTAGAATTGAGAAGCAACCGGCAAAGGTAATGGTTTATGTCCAGGGTCCTGATGCTGGTGTAGATTTGATGGTTGCTGGACTTCAAATCTTTCCGGTTGACAGAGAAGCGCGATTTAAATACTTAAAGAGAGAAACCGATAAGGTACACTAATGAATTGAGTTTCCATTATAATGGCGTGATGGTAATTTGTTTAAGAAATTTTTTTATTAAATGCATATGTTGTTATGCAGATACGCAAGCGTAATGTCATCTTGAAATTTTCCACATCTGATTCAACCACTTTGCTTGGCACGAATGTGAAAATTAGACAAATGCAAAATAGTTTCCCGTTTGGATCATGTGTGAGTAGATCAAACATTGACAATGAAGACTTTGTTGATTTCTTCTCCAAAAACTTCAACTGGGCTGTCTTCGGAAATGAATTGAAGTGGTATTGGACAGAAGCGCAGCAAGGAAACTTGAATTACAAGGATGCCGATGAGCTCTTGAACTTTTGTGTAAGCCATAACATTCAAGTCAGGGGTCACTGTATCTTCTGGGAGGTGGAGTCTGCAGTTCAGACATGGATACGCACTTTGAACAAAAATGATCTGATGTCAGCTGTTCAAAACCGTCTATCGGGCCTACTCACACGCTACAAGGGAAAATTTAAGCACTATGATGTGAATAATGAAATGCTGCACGGTTCATTCTATCAAGATCATTTGGGAAAAGATATCAGGGCAAATATGTTCAAGAATGCCAATCAACTGGATCCTTCTGCCATCCTATTTGTGAATGATTACCATATCGAGGATGGTTGTGACTCACAATCATCCCCGGAGAAGTACATTGACCACATTCTTGATCTCCAAGAACAGGGAGCACCTGTCGGAGGTATAGGCATACAGGGGCATATAGACAGTCCAGTTGGGCCAATTGTCTGTTCTGCCCTTGATAAGTTGGGAATTCTTGGACTTCCAATATGGTTCACAGAACTTGATGTGTCTTCCGACAATGAGTATGTTAGAGCTGATGATTTGGAAGTCATGCTTCGGGAAGCTTTTGCCCACCCTGCAGTCGATGGCGTTATGTTGTGGGGATTCTGGGAGTTGTTCATGAGTCGAGATAATGCACATTTAGTGAATGCTGAAGGGGATGTTAATGTAGCCGGTAAAAGATACCTTGATCTTAAGCAAGAGTGGTTGACCCGTTCTCATGGCCATATAGACGAACACGGTCAGTTTGAGTTTAGAGGGTTTCATGGATCGTATGAAGTTGAAGTTGTTACTCTTTCAAAGAAAGTGACCAAGACTTTTATCGTTGATCAAGGGTTGGAGCCAGTCGCTATTTCTATCAACTTATAGTCGTGCTTCAATAATTAAGAGATTATCACACTTGAACTGCTATATATATGTATATATTATTACCTGTGAAAGAAAGAAGATAATGTATTGCTGACTTGGGAATGTGCTGTGGGTAGTGTAAATTTGTTGGTTCTATTTGCAAGAGTCATAATAAAGAATAAAAAAGTGTTTTTCGTTGTTGATATGATGGTTCATATTAATGAATATGTCGATTTGTGCCATCTTCTGTTTACATTGAGTTTTTTCATTGAAAAATAGGCGTAAAATGACGGGTCAATGAATCATTGATGGATATTAAATTGGACAGTAGATTTCAACTCTTTCAGTGATACCTAATAGGGGGCTAATTTTTGTCTAAACTAGTATTTTTAGCATTAAATTTTGCAAGAAACAACACAATTAATCACTCAAAAAGAAAGCCATAATTCTAATACATAAAAATTGTAGAAGAAGAAGATGGCTCAAACTCAAATATCTAAAATTCTACAAAACCCATAACGACGTGCATATATACATAAACATTTAAGAGAAGAAAGAGATATATACAGAATTCAATAACTTCAAATTCACAAAAAAAAAAAAAAAGAGAAGATCGAAAAATGGCTTTTCTATTCTTGTGAGCTTTTAGAATTAATCAAGACAAAGTCGAACCATCCATGGGAAAAGGCAAAGAATTAAGGTTTTTATAATATTTCTTCCTGTCATATTTATCTCTTAACAGTTATTTTTATTGAACTTTATCTTATGTTATTACATGTTTACCAAAATTTTAAAAAAGTTACTCACTGGTCATTTCTATTTTAAAAAAGTTATTCATTCATCACTCATACCAATTTCATNTTTTTTAAATATGAGTGAGCAGTGAATAACTTTTTAAATTTGAATGAACGAGTAGTAACTTAAGGTAAAGTTCAATTGACATTGATTTAATTAACGATATTGCATTTAAGTGTTCAAAAATTCAAAACTTTGTAAAATATATTGATAACTAGTATATAGTAATTGTAAGTTTAATGAAATATATAGATAAATGTACGTTAATCAGCCTAAACTATGAATTAAGCTTACACAACATGCATATAGTACATACAAATGTAGTTTTTATTTACTGATTGGAGAAATTTCTGTTAAAATTTACAATCTACAAAAGTAATTATAAAGCATATTTACGTAAATTTCTACTTGTTCATATAACAGAGCTTTTAACGTATGCCCACGTTTGGTAACTATTCTTTCAAAGAATTAAGCTCCTTGTACAGTTGAAATGTGCATGAATTTGTACAGATGATGAGTTAGCAACACTGAATTGATTGATTTAAAGTTATTTTTTGTCCAACATCCAATGAAATTGTGCCAACTGACAATCTGTCAAACTGTTTGGCAAAAACCCTATACATGTAGCTTGATTGTCTTTTAGAACACCTTTTTATCATATTCATTTTCAATCATACATTCTCGCGATAAAATATTTTTTACGTAAACCCAAAATTTTTTCTTACTTATTAATCACACACTCTCAAAAAAATTACCATTTAAAAATTCATTCTTCACATTAAAAAATGACTATAAAACATGGACTATATTTGGTAATTAGTAAATATCTTTAGGGTGTGTTTAATTGACTTTATTTTATATGGAAAATATCATTTTTCACCTAAGTTCCACTTTTCGAATGTTTAATTGACATTTTTTTCTATGAATTTTTTTTTTTCAAAAGTTTGTCGATCATATTTTCTTCAAAAATAAGGATTTTTTTGGGATGTGTAAATTTTTATTTTGAAGGCAATTCACACCAACACACTCTCATTTATCCACCAATAAAAATGGACAAATGTAATATTTTATAGGTTGACAATTAAACATATTTAATTAATAATTTTCATGTAAATAAGTTTTAGACTTAAATTATTTTTTTCATACAAATTCGATCCTTCGCATCAAACACATTCTTATTCTTTTACTTAAATCATCACCTTCATCAGGCAATACTATAAACAAATAGTAAGGATGTTGGGGTACTTTTAAAAGTGACCTAGTCAAATAGGCATATTTCCATTTTGACTTTTCAATTTATTTATATTTTCATAATGACATATTTAATGGTAAAAGACAAAAACACTCTTAAGTATATAAAACAATTACAAATAGTGTTTTGTTTAAAAGACAATACTACCATTTAGTTAACAAATAAAAATCAAACACTCCCATATAAAATTTCAAAATCAACTTACTTTTATTATTTGTTTATTTTTACACAAATAAAAATTCTCTCATGTTTCATCTGCTTCAACCTTAAAATATGAAAAAAATTATCAAACGCTGAAGTCTGAATTTTTTTATATAAATCACTTCGAATCGATAAGTATATTTACGTATGTTTAATGTCGTTTTCGTTAAATCGATATACGTTTTAATCGTTAAATTTATTTCGACATAGATAGTTAATGTAGATAATTTTTTTTAACAGATATATAATTTTTTAAAACATAAACGAGAAAAAAAAATTCTTCTGCATTTTAGAACGAAATGGATCTGACGAGAAACAGTCAGCCACTGTTTGACCGACTGTTAAACAGCCGGCTGTTAACAACATTTTTTTTAATTATTGTTAAAAGTCGAATTTTCAACTATGTATTTTCTTTAAAAATATTCTGTCCAATTTTTTTTAAAAAAAAATTCATGTTAAAAGCCGAATCTTCGACTATGCATTTTCTTAAAAAAATTTCGTTTCTTCTTGCATATATGGTTGTAATGTAAGTTTGTTACTTGGTGACTTCAAATTGGATGAGAAAGATCATTGGGTATGGAGATGAACAAACGATAGACTTTTGGTACTCCAATTTTCACAACGAAGAGTATAACGTATGTTGGAATGTACCGTGATTTACAAAACAAACTGAATGTCGACCCATCTCAGTACGATATGGAATTGAGATTTCGATTCAAGGATGATTCATCTATTCCGATTCCACCTATAAATGTTACTTGTGATGAAAGAAGTGAATTATCAATTGAATTGAACAAAATGTACACAACTCCTCTTTGAGTGACTTTAGTGAGGAATGATGCTGTTGAAATTGAAAACGAAAATTCGGATGGAGGGAATCATAATGTCAATGATTTTTGGGACACAGTGGAGATAGCTCGTGAGGATGACGATAATGCCAAGCCAGTTGTTCATCATCGTGATTTCCTTGTTACACATAGAATTCTGTCGGCAGTTTACGACAATTAATTTACAACTGAGGATTTGATTGTTTATTCGGTCAAAGATATGAGTTGAATAGAAGCATAGGGGTGGAATGAGTGGACCGTCATTTAATTCTTCGCGTGTGGTTCCTGATGATGAGGATTTATACGTCGACCAACTGTTTGAAATAAAGAAAGATTTGTAGGAAGCTAAGCATCGATTTCAAATTATTTATTTAATTATATATATAAAAAATTCAAACAAAATGAAATTATTAAAATTAAATAAAGAATATAAATATTATTTAATTAAATTTGAAAAAATTAAAGATTCGTTTACAATGAATATTTAATTAAAAAATTTTAAAT
>CAIGRN010177324.1:4142-15426 GCA_903798345.1 Fraxinus anomala
TTTTTTTTTTTTTTTTCTTTTTTCTTTTTGAGAACATCAAAATTTATATGAATGATTAGACGAAAAAAAAAAAAAGGAGATGCAACGAATCATCAGATTATCCTGTCTCAACACCAGTAGAAATGTTAACAAATCAACATCAAGAAGTAATAAGTAAAATACAAAAAAAAGAAAAAAGAAAGAAATAATCGAGAGATGAGACAACCTCATCAATGACATCCTCCTCGTCTTCTTGAGGACCCACTGCTAGCATCGCATCAGGGTCCCTAACCTTCAGCCTATCAAAACCCTTCATGTGGCGGCCATGATCCGAATCTTTCTCCTTAATTTTTCTCAACTTCCTCTGTATAATAGATGACACCAAATCAATACTTCCGTAAAGTGACTCAGCAACCTCCTCTGCCCGAATCACTCCATGTTTCTTTGTAAACAAAGTCACCTAGAATTACAAATGCCCATTAAAGATGTCAAACAAAACAACCCAAAGATATCGAAGTGAGGTTTCTAATCTTATATAAGCATGCACACGCACCTCACATCTTCGAACTTTGGGTCCTTTCCCCAATTCACCACCGCGAATCGACAGTCTAACATCCACTTCCCTCACCAAGTGGCTATGCTTTTGAACTGCCCTACCTAACTTCTCTTCCACATAGCTCTTCACTGTTGGTGTTAACTGTATTTACACAACACTTTTGATTTCATATCTTCCATATCCCAGAAAACAAGAGAAATCCCAAATACAAGATGGGATAGTTAAAAAATAATTCTCTGGGGGTAACACAAAATAATAACAAGATTAATCTGGCAAGTTTTCAACATAATACCAACAAAAAGAATACAAGTATGCTCTATGCAAAAAATAAAAAATAAAAAAAAATAAAAATCTAACAATCTGAGTATAATGCGAGTGGTTGTTCCACCGGAAAACATTCATTCGACAAAAACAAAAGCAACAACAATTTAAACCTTTATCCAATAAATTTTGAGCCGGCTTTGCTAATCCTTTTCCTTTTCCACCACTTTGACCGATTCATCAGAATACCAGCAAATACAAATTTAATAATTTACTTCACTTGACTGGTACAAGAGATTGTGCCTTTTTCTTTTTCTAATAATTATAAAAGTAATCAAGAAATTGGGATTGCACATCACTCATTCTTTATTCTATTCTTCTATTCTCTTTTATGACAGCAAGCAAATTTCCAGGTAAATAATCAAAAGATTAAGCCCAAAGTGAAAAAAGAGTATACCTCTAAATTTTTGCCTTGAAGAATCAATTTGACCGAAGAGAGAGAACCATCCCATGACATTCGAACCCCCATTGATTTTCCAGTGCTATTTCTGACAATAACAATGTCATGGCACCTGAATCCTGAACTCAGAAAACTGGAATTTTGAGAAGATAATGCAAAAGGCTGATAATTAGAAGAACAAGCAGTCAATGACACTAAACCAGAAGATGAAGAAGAAGAAGAGCAACAAGAAAACTGGTGATGATGATTAAAATTAAAACTCTTATGTATATTTGGAGATGCAAACAGTGTAGCCATTTCTTAATTTTCTGCGCAAATCAATACTCGGTTTTAGGGTAAAATTCGGAATAGAAGAAGAATGATTAAGAATATTCAAGTTCTTTAAAGAACACGGGGCTAATCCAGATTCTGGATATGGTCCCCGCCGCGCGCGGTGGTGTCTGGGCCCGCTTGTGGTGGCCCGGGCCCTCCGCCCAGCTCAATGGATAACTATGAGGTTTTGAGGACGTGATAGTGGTCTCTTTCACACAAGCCTAAAACAGCTTATCCAGATCCAGTGAGGAATTTATCCGTGCGTAAAAATTAATATTTTGATATTTGGCTAACCTTTAAAAGGATTGTTCAACCCCTCGTCCAGTCTAATTGACAGGTGTCCTCAACTCAAAATTTAAGGGGAATTTTCATAAATGACACTAAATTTGAAAATATTCAAAAATTTGTCATTTTTACTTTTGGTGTTCAAAAATATCATTTCTTGTTTGAAATGTCTAAGTTACCCTTAGTAACACCTTTTTAACAGCATTTAATACTTGATTTGAATGTCATTAATATTATCATGTGACAATTTAGTTTGTATATTCTATTGAGTAATATGAATTTTGTTTAAAAGGGATAAAAGAATTTGAAAAGTTAACATAAATACATATTTTCTTACCATTAGAAAACCCTAATTTCTTCTCTATCTTTTTCATTCGTTGATCAAGAGTACATTATTATTGGATTCATCATTCATGTTGAGAGGTTATCTATTACAAATTATTTATATTTTTATCTTATAATTTAGTATTTTTTAAATGTTAAATACAACATGATGAAATGTAATTGGTAAAATTTTTGAAACTATTATTCATTGATTTATTTGATTTTTGAAATATTTTTTAAGGGTAAAAATACCAATATCCTTTACAAAATGTGAAGGATTCCTTATTTAATGAAACATTGAATTATTTAGTTTTGGGAAGATATTGTCATGTTATAGTTGAGAATTGATTATCACCATTAATATTATGAATAATTCTTTCTAAGGTACCAAATACATGTTTTCAAACTTCTCGATAGTTTCTACAGTTCAAATGTCGAATAGTTCATTTTAAACCATCGGGTTAGACATGTGAACTATTGAACTCAACATTTAAAAATTGTCGCGATAAACAATTTAACTGTTGAATTCGACACTTGAAAACTGTTGAAACCTTTGATTTTACCTTTTGCTACTGCATGGATTTAAATATCCGAAAGTTTCACTTTCGTATTATTAAATGTTGACATATTTATTGTGCGGAATTCTTAACGTTGCAATCCCAACATTTCATGCACGAGTAATCATTTGAGATTTATCGTGTCGCATGGGGAAAAGTTTGTTCATGTAGATGACGAATGAAAGTGGAGGGAGAATAAAACCACTTCCATTTTAGTGCCGATCCAGATACGAGTCTACCACACGACTGAAGAAATGCACTCACTGTAATAGAGTTGGTCATAACCGGACCACATGTTCGAACCCCACTGTAACACAATTGAAGTAAACATGCTTTATCTCCGGAAGTGGTCGAAGTTGTATGTTAAATGTTCCCACCATGGCATTGTACAATCTAAAGTTATATTATCATTTTCTTTTCATTATCGTTTGCGGACGTTATTGGTCTCTATGTTGGCATAAAAATTATGGATCCTCATGTCGAGAAAAACTACACGACATCCCGACACTTAAACTACCGATCCCGACAGATGGATTCTGTCATTCTTGAAATAGCATTGTGTTTCCTAGCATATTCTCAACTTGCATTATTATTTTCAACTTACATTATCATTATTATTTCATTATCGTCTGTCGGGAAATCTACTTTTGACCTATGAGTAAATAGGTATTCTTCAAGAGCTACTTTCTCTATACTGAATCAGACAGAACTATTAAAAGCATAGACTTAAAGATGTCTGATAAATTCAATGGTTGACATAAAAAACGGCAGACTTAACAAATGTTGTGTACAAAAGAAACGACAGACTTAACGATGTCTGATAAATTCAACAGTTGACATATCACAAAGACATCAACATCTACTGTACATCCAAAAGTTGCAAAACAAGTAGTGTTCATCATACTATTAAATACATTTCTTGGACACTAATTCTTGACTCTCTTCTTCCTTTTCCTGGTGTATGGAGTCCTGGTAGATGATGGGGGGAAGTGAAGGAGTGTCGATCGCTGCCTCTTCATGTTAACTACATCGTTGCCTTTGACGGGCATAGTGGTCGCCACCGGTAGTTTATTACACAACATATTTTATTACCTACTGACAGTTCAACTGTAGGTTCCGACAAATTTTATGAGCAATTCTCGAGAGTTCATTGCAAAAGTAAAGTAAACTAAAAATTCGGGTATAATGAATATTCGAATACACACCATTATGTACATACGTTACCTCGTGAATCTCTAACAGAAACTAGAGACCATAAATATAGTCGATCACCTAAGCATAAATTAGTTGCAAAAGTAACAAATTTAACTATGTTACCATCGAATCTCCTCTAGAAGCACACAACGTTTAAGTGACAGTTACACCAAAAATAAAACATTTGTGCGCATCACTACTGGGAACTTGAAAAAAAAATTAAAGTAAAAAGCTACACAAAAATACTATCACGATATGTTTCCAATGTTAAATAAACACAGCCAAAAGTACTATCTCGTCATTAACTACTCAAAACAACAGCTATGCTATTCTTGAGAATATGTAACTATTTTCCCTAATTAACTCCTACAGTGTACATGATATGTTGCTTCATTTAACGTTGTTTGACTCTCTTTCCGCTTCCTCTCGTGAATGGAGTCATGGTCGATGCAAAAGGCACTCGAACACATGTCGATCGCCTCCTGTTTGTGTTAACGTCATCAGTGTGTACTCCTATGAAAAAGTGGTTTGTGTCGTATTAGTTACCAAAATTTAGACCTTGTCTGCCCTAGATTTTTAGCCAATTTTTAATTGGTTTTGTAACCGTCCAATCGAAATTGTTGACCCTTTCTTTCACAGTGGGTCCCATGAATTTGAATAAAACGGTAAAAAAAAATCCCTAAAAATCCATAAAAAAGTAAAATCAGACAGGGCGTTAATAATGGAAGAAAATAACAGATTCTACAAACATTTGAAGTATAACATCGAAATGATACATTTGTCTTCAACTAAACATACTTAACATAAAATGTTAGAATTTGACATTGTAAAACTTCTCCATTACGGAACTTACCGTCCTCCTCAATTACGCTACAAGCATAGGGAACTTCGTAACTGTCCAAACATGTACCTTTTGGGTCGACACCTTCATACGAAACAATCAAATTTCATATGACAAAGTTAATAAATCCAAACAGCTGGGCAATTGCTTTTTTAAAATGAAAGTACTAACACATACCAATCGTCTCCTTATCCCACTAGCCAATGGACCCTCCGGTAGTTCGGGCTACCACCTTTCGGGTCGGCACCTTCATACGAAACAACCAATTTTGAAATCATAAGGATAAGAACTTCAAATAGTGGGACAAATATTTTTTAGATTAAAGTAGTAACATATACCAATCCCATCATTTACCCAACTAGCCGATGGACCCTTCGGTAGTACGGGCAATCACCTTTTGGGTTGGTGCCTTCTCCATCTAGAACAACAGTTTATCTCTACAGATGGTTTCATAGCCGTGACGTTTATATTTTATGAAGTAATAATGGTGCTTAAATGATATGTCATACATTTCAACCCCTAAACTACACGTAAAAGATAAACTTAAGAAAATTTGGCTTACGGAACCAACTATTGAGATAAGTGAGTCAACTATTGAGAATTTTAGAGTCTAACTGTCGAGATGAACAGAGAACGACTGTTCATCTCGACAGATAATTCCATTACTATCAGGATTCAAATTTACATTTCACGTTCATATTGGCTTTCCAAGATACGAAGGATCGGGTTATGAAAAACATAATGAGTGTTATACTCATAGTTTCAAATATCACCACTTTTCATGTACTCGGCCATAAGTTGTACATATAAATGAAAAGACATTTCCAATAATGAAAATAGAATGATCTAACACTTAAACAACATGTACATAACAACACATAATTATATAAAGACACACATGCATGCTACAAAATGCAAAATAGTCAAACTTATTTGTGCATAGTTGACCAAAATATGCCTGAGTTCAATCTTGACTCATTTCACAAACTCAAACTCAATTTACCTAGTAATGACCAAGAACCACTATTTACATGAAATACAAGAACCACTATTTACATGAAATAAGAGTGGAAAACATAGTTATAAAAAATAAATTAATAGATAACTTACATAAATCCTAATGTTAGTATTTTCGTAGAACTTGAAAAATAGACAAAAAAATCGAAAAAAATAAGGCATATTGTACCAATTCAGAGTAAAAAATGCAAAGAATAAAAAAGCAAACACTCCTAAATTTAAAGAATCATAAGAGAAGAAAGTAAAAAATGCAAAAGGAAAGAAAAATACAAACCTGAAGAGATTAATGGTGATCTTCGTCGACAGTGGACTGATTAACGGTTGTCGTCGATGGCGTGAGCTGTTGACGATTTGAATGAGAGAGAGAGGAGAGTGAGTTTAGGGTTAGTGAGTGTTTGAATGATAGATTGAGTTGTATTTTTTGTTTTTGGTTTTTCACTTTTTTTTTTTTCAAATTTGAAAATTGAGTTATTTGGATGTGACATTTTTTTCATTTTTTGTACAAGTTTTCATGTAGTCAAATCTCATTTAATGAAGGACATGTAGGACATTTAAATTCTTTAGAGGGATAAAAATGTCTAAAAATGACAATCTTGCAAAAACTTAAAAAGTAACATTTTTGAAAATACAAAGCCAAGAAATGATATGTAGTACAATTTCCTCAAATTTTAATAGATTTCTTAATATTTATAAATTTTTATGGATTTTATGGAATTCAATAAAATTTAACAGATTTCATAAAATTTGAATGAATTTCTACTTTGTAGATTTCTCTCATGGATTTGTAGACTTCTCTATTATAATTGTATTTTTACCTTCTCAATTGTCGAATGAAAATCGTTAACTGAACTCTGTAAAAAAAAAAAAAAAGCAGAATAAAATTAAATTAAAATTAAAATTCACCATATTATTTCAAGTGTATTTTTCTTTGTGAACCAAATTATGTCGAGACGAGCGATTTTCTGATACATATTATGTCGAAATATGCAAATTCTAAAGATTAATCAAGTCCATCTACACTAGATCTAAATTGCTTTTGAAATGTCACTTCTGTTGACCCCCATCTCTCGTGCAAACAACTTTATTTGTAAGATGATGAAAAATTATATACTAAAAACCAAGTTATTTGATACTGAAAAAACCAAGTTATCGTTTATTAAAACTAACTCATAAGTTGTCATCTAAAAGCAAAAAAATTGTGAACTTGTCTAAATAGAATTCATTTTCCATTACTCTTCGTTCACAAGATCTACCAACATATTTGAAGCTATATTAGTTTTCCATTCATTTGCATGCTCTCTTTGTTGCTCTTGAGTTTCAAAAATATTTCTATCCTCTTCAATTACTGGTAATGATGATGTAGACAAATCTTCACTATTTGATTCAACATGAAATTCATCAGAACGACACTCTTTGCGAAGAAAATTATGCAATTATGCACATGCTAACACCATCTCTGTTTGTGTTTTAAATGAAAATGGAGGTGCTGATTTAAAAATCGTAAATCACGATTTGAAAATGCCAAATATCCTCTCGATTACATTTCTCAAGCTAGTATGACGAAGATTGAATAATTCATTAGCATTTTTTGAATTACGACCTACCCACCAAAATCCTGGACATGATATCGGACACCTCGAAATGGAGCTAAAGACCGACGACAATTGGAAATTCATAATCCACAAGAAAATATTTACCTAAGTATACAATTCATACATAAATCATCTCACGTCGTGAAAAAGATAAATTATAACCAATTAAAGAAAAAAATGATTACCTCTTGGTACTTTAACTCCATGTCTTCTTACTAACGCATCATTTAGTAGTTTGAAATCATGAGCTGAACCTTCCCATCCACTAAGGATATAAATGAATTCCAAATCAAAATTGCAAGCCGCCAATACATTTTGTGATATTGTTCCATGATGATTACGATAGTTGTTCATATCATGCCCTGATATCATAGTCAGTATGCGTATGCCATCAATAGTTCCAATATAATTTTAAAATAGACATAATATTTTAATGATTATTTAATAATAATAATAAAAGTTATGAATAATATAATTTAATTTACCTTAAAATAAGGATAAAATCTTGTACTTTCTCTTATTTTGCTTGGCACTGTAGGTCCGGTCTTGACCATCATATCGGGTGCAATTGTGTTCAAAGCCTTTAAAATTTTGTTGAAATTTCTGCTAGATATGAAATATGCTCGACCAAAGGTCTTTCGAGTGAGACAATATCGAGAGTTCTGACCAACTATAAGTAAGAGTGTTGCAAGCATTTCTTCAACACATATATATCATATATCCCTCAGAGGCATTTTTTCTCTTACGATATTGCAAAGCTTTAAAAATACAATTGGATACATCCTATGTATTTGTCTGAAGATTTTAGGACCTTCTTTCAATACCTTATGAATATAATCATATCCAACTATAGTGATTGATCGTCGAAGTGGACATTCTATGTATTCACCATACATGATAATCATCAACTCATTTAATACTTGAAGTATTGCTTGAAGGGCCATTAAAACAAACTTGATAGTTTCATCGAATTCTTCTTTAGTTTCTTGTCTTGTTCTTTCTTCCATTTCTTCTTCCATCTAGAAATACATAGTTTCTTACAATTTAGAAATTCACACTACAAAAATATATACATACATAACTGATCATAACCAAAAAAAATTAATTAATTCTATAATCATTTACCATCAACTATGTTATTAGCATATATCAAACCTATTCGGAGTGAAATTAAAATTTAACAAAATAACTCAAATCAAAGTTTAAGCAAAGTTACTAACCCAATCAAAGTTTCAACAAAGTACTCAAAAACCACATTATCCTAATAAATTCATAATATTAAACATTTACTCAAATAAAAAGTCATCCCACATTATATTTTATCCATTCCCAACGCTCTTCATGTGACATTTTCAAAAAGGCATCTTTCATTTCAAATTTATGAATGAAAGCGAGTACTTTGTAACAAGTGTATATTCAAATTAGGAGTATCTTTAATAGCATCCCATATATTGTTCTTGTCCTCCATTTCCTTTTTCTCTCTATCTCTTTCCCTTTTCTCCAGCAACTTAAACATTTCCCGAATATTATTTCCAATTCCAGTAATAGAATCCATGCCAAGAGAAATCTTTTTCTTGAGCATCAACTCGGGTCATGGTATCAAATGAGTTAGAATTCTCATACTGAATTCATGCTACATCTGATGAGTTTTTCTTTCTGCCTCATTCTAATTAAATGACCGATTCATGTTCCTTCAAATATACAAACAACTTAAGATAAGAACAAGTCCATAGGTCCATTAAAATTGGAGGGAAGGATGTCTGCATTTAACCACCAACTTTAACAAACAAGTGATTCTTTTAATAAGAGTTAAGAGTCCATCAAAACCCCTTCTCAAACACCACTTCAAATGTTGATTGTCCACGTACATACTATAAACCCCACTTATAGCTTATTACTCTAATATCCACTTAATAATTATCCACATTACTAAACTCATTCTTACACGTATGCAGTTAATAAATCACATAACCAAATAATCAAATCTTGTTCAATTGTTTGTTAAACAATTGAATAATATAATATAGAAAAATATATATTCAACTTCACCAATTAAAAAATTCAAATTTGTCTAATAGGGAATAATATAATCAACCCGATTGGAAAAAAATAAAAAATAAATTCACTAACTAATTAATCACACCCAATATTCAACAAAAAATAGTGTTAAAACTTCCAAAAATCATCATCAATTGATAAATTATCATACATATACAGATAAACTTGTTCATAGCAAAAAAAGTCTAGATAGAAAGGCAAAGTGAGAAAGTGAGAGATGGAGAGGCGAAAAAATTGTTGCAAAGAATGGCGTGAGAATCTGTGAAATTTTGAAGGTTGGATATAGAATTGTTACATATTTTGGCATTTATATTTATGGCTTAAAATCTTTTAAAATCCATCGAATTATTGAAATCCCTCTAAATCAAGTAGCTATTGAGGATACCTAAATTTCTCAACAAACTATTAAAATCTAAGTTGAGAACACCTAAATTTTTAAGTATTTCTAAAAATATAAATTGAGGACACCTAAATTTTAGTGAATTATATTTTAATATGAGTTGAGGACACCTCAATTTACATAAAGTTTTAAAATCAATTAAACTCTCGTTTGAGGACACCCCTATTAGTATGCCAAACACAACTTCGAAATCTTATTTCTTCTTCACAAATGTGTGTGCTACCACGCACTCCATCCATATTAGCGAGCAAGAGAGGTCACATATCGCCCTATTACGTGTGTGGGGTTATAGTCGTCAAACTATTTTCGCTACATTGCTACAATCGACTCTACGTTCGATTATTTTCACTGTGTGGGGTTATAGTTGTTGGACCATTAAGTGTGAATTTTTATATAGTAACAGGGAAGAAGTGGTGTCTTTGTCTAACACATGATCTCATCCAAATGGCTCATTAGTCAGATATGATTGGTGTCAATGCCAATTATCCTAGGTCTATGGTGACCTTAAATGAGCCCTTGTCTGAGCTCCATTATTTGAAAAAAAATGATTTTGAAATAGTGTTTTTTTTAAAGAATGTATAGTTAAAAAGTGAGGAAAATTTTTGAATTTATGTGTAATATTATTTTATTGAAAGGATATGTGATTGATAAGAGGAGAAAGAAAAATGAATTAAATTTAATGGGGGCCAAACATGGACTGAATTGAAAAGTGATCACCCTACATTGGAGGGTTGTCACCTAAAAAGTAAACAAAAAAGTTTGCTGCAAAGCTACCAAGTACGTCATACATATGGAAGATTTTTAGGCTAAAGCGATGTTAGGAAGATTCCTTGTAAAGTAAAGGCCTCAATTCCAAAATACGCTGCAGCAACTTGTGATGCCTCGCCCTGATCGTGACACATCGAATGAGATGGTGTCGTTTCAATCGAAGCATCTAAGCTAACTCATGCCATGAGTGGCCTTTTGCTCTTTCTTTGCTTGATGTCGAGTGACTTGTCCCGTTAATATGGTTCCAATAATTTTGAAAGAAGTGTTACATCTGTAAGTGTTATGCCCTAAGTCCAATCAACTTAGGACATAAACACTTTAAATATATATATAATCAATGCATATTAATGGCAATATTTATTATTTAATTGAGATTATATTCTAATAAATTAAATAATAGAATCCGTAGATTCAAGTCTTGGTGATTTGTTAATCACAAGGAGTTGTGATTGTGAGATTCAAATTACATATGACTGAATCTCAAATCGTCCGTGGTCGAAGTAATAACGAGATACGGATATCGTTATTACGGATAGACCATCACGTGTGTCATTTTTACTTGTGAAGTAAGTAGCTGATCTCACAAGCTAAAGTGTGGTGACACTTGAATGAACACGTGGATATTTTGTTATAGAACAAAATATTGGAGACCCACTGGGAGATTCCACATGGATAACTAT
>CAIGRN010177346.1:0-19486 GCA_903798345.1 Fraxinus anomala
TTAGACCAGAACATGAAGCTATCCAGAAATCAAGGTGAATTGCTCGATGATCCATCATTATACAGGATGCTCATTGGGAGACTTCTCTACCTAACCGTTACCAGACCTGACATATCTTATGATGTCCAACTCTTAAGCCAATACATGGATGAACCCAGAATTCCACACATTAATGTAGCACACAAGGTACTTCGCTATATTAAAAGAAGTGCAGGACAAGGCCTATTATATCCAGCGTCATCAATGCTACAACTTTAAGCATATAGTAACTCTAATTGGGGATCATGTTCTGACACACGAAGATCTATCACAGGCTATTGTGTTTTCCTAGGCTCCTCCTTAATTTCCTGGAAATCAAAGAAACATGAAACTATTTCTAGATCCTCAGCAGAGGCTGAATATAGGGCCATGGCAAGCACCTATTGTGAGCTAACATGGTTACGTTTCTTACTCAATGATTTAACAGTATGCCACACACAAGCAGCACTCTTGTATTGTGATAGTAAGTCAACAATCCATATTGCTAGAAATCATGTTTTCCACGAAAGAACTAAACACATAGAGCTTGATTGTTATTTGATACGAGACAAAATTCAAGAAGGAAGTGTAATAACTGAGCATGTGAAGACTAATGCTCAGGTTGCTGATATTCTTACTAAGGCATTAAATTCACCAAGTTTTTATTCCCATTTAGCCAAGATGGGAGCAGAAGATATCTACTCTCCACCTAGCGGGGGGAGGGGGTAGGGGGGGTGTTGAAGTATAAAGAGAAATGGAAAAGCCACTTGGATAAACCAGCTCAGCAGCTCCAACCAAAACCATGTCAGCAAAAGCCATGACAGCAGCAAAAGATATACTATGGATGCCGGTTGAAGAAGAGTGTAGAAGAAATTTCTGTTAGGCCACATGTATAGCATTCATTCTGTTTTTTTTTAATTCTGTTGTGTGTATATAAATACATTAGTTGTAAAACATTTCAAGAATATAACAATAATCATTTTCTCTTCTCCAATTCTCGTGCTGTGATTCTTGTTCTCTCTTATTCATATCTTCATTTTGTAATAGGATGAGTCAGCAAACAAACCCATACAAATCAACGGACCCTTTTATTTTATCAACATTCTTTTCGTAACACTACAGAACAAAATAAGCCCCTAGAGAAGCCATGAACTGTTAATCAGTATCAGTTTTAAGCATGAGTAGATAGTACATTAGAACTTCCTAATGCACCAAGTATTCAATTTAAACACTTCACAACACGAGTAATGTGTGTCCAATGCTTCTTAGTATATCTAAAAGAACAAGAATAAAACTCACTACTATATTAATCTCCGTAGCATACTACATAGATCTTCTTCAAGCTGACAGGTAGATGAAAATCTTGGAAAATAGTTATGTTGCTTCTACTTTGACCTTGTTTTATATCCCTTTAAATTGTAAGCAGGTACAACGGATTTTATTATTACTAGTCATTAAAGTTAATCTGAAATCAATATATGAACCGAAAACTTACATTTCAGATTCAAATCCAATATTCCAAAATCCTTCGGGAGTTGAAGGAGGAGCATACCTATATCGATGCCTAGAAACTCCATTATGATGCTCACATTGTATTTGCTTATTCCCAGCAGAATTATTACCCTTGTTAGGTAGAACAGCATCATAAAATTTTCTGCATTGCTTGCATTGTATACCCTTCAGACTTTCCCTCTCAGATTTCTTTCTTACTGGTTCTATGTACTTGAAACCCAATGTTCCAGCCTTTGGAGGTGACATTAGTTGCTTTTGTGGACCAGGATCGATGTTCATGTTCTGTGTATCATCATGCGAGTCGTCAAAGTTCATTTTCTCTGGAACTGGCACAGGAAGATCAATAGTTTTCTCCTTCATAATCTTCCCAAAGTTTCCTCTCATATTCTCCAAAGGGGTGTCAAGAAAATCATCATGGAGATCAGGTCCAACTCGGCTATGATGGGACCTGGTATCCCTCCAATAAGAAACTGGACGTTTAGTACCAGCTGGGGGGCAAGATTTTGCACTGTTCAGGCATTTTGGTGCAATGGCAACGCTTGACGTAGAAGGTGAAATGGAGTTTGGTCTTTGAATGAATACAACTCCTTTATCATCCTCCAATAATTCCTGGCCACCCTTCTGTTTCGTCACTTCATTAGCAGGGTCAACAGGTTTTAAAACTACATTTCCAGCATCTGTAATGAAGAAAATATTTTACCAAAGGTAAGAGCATTTTAAACCCTGGTAAAGAAAGAACATTGCCAAACATTTTAAACCAAAATTATATTACTCATAGATGATAGGAGGAACAAAAAAGAAATATTCATCTAATGAAGATAAAGTATAGGTTCAATGAAAGCAACAAAGTGGGAGAGCACTATATTTTTCGGGCGAGTTCAACTGAAATCTCATGGACAGGATTCGATATACACACTAGAAGAAAGAAGCTTGCAGCTTGCCATAACAAAAGAACAGAACTTACCGTGAGAAGTCCCAGGACTGTGATTATGCCTCAAAATTTCACTGTCATCTCCTAATTTGTGGAGCACTAGCATATTTTCGGGAGTAAGACCACATTTTTTGCACAGGAAGTTGTATTGAGATTTCAGCTTCTTATAAGCAGCAACATCATCTCGCCTTTTCTTCTTTTCGGACAGTAATTCCAAATCCTTCACTTCAATTTGCTGCAGTAACTTCTCATGCAATTCCATCCCCTCAGAAGACTTCTTACTTATCTCATGCAGATTTTGTTGGAGTTTATCAACTTTGTCTTCTGACTCTTTCTGTTTGGTCAGAAGCCGTTTCTTCTCCTTCTCAAACTCTTCCAATTCCTGTTCTCTTTTTAGCCTTTCCAGAGTAAAGGAATTAATCTGTTGGCGTAGCTGTTCTTGCACATTTATTTCATCCTTCAATTCATTAATTTTTGTCCCAAGTTCTTTCTGGAGCTCATCTACGCTGTTCGCCAAACTCTCTACTTGGACTGTGAGTAGTCTTTTGTCGTTCTCATGCTTATTCAACAGCTGTTCGTTATTCATAATTTCTAAGGCTTGCATTTCAATTTTTTTCAGTAGAGTCCCTTGCAACTCCCTTACCTTATCTAATTCTTCAGTTTTTTCTCTATGTCCCTGCCGAAGCTCATCAACCTTTTTCTCCATACTTTGGAGTTTGGAAATGAGTCCATTTGCCTTCTTTTCTTGCTCCTTTAATTGCATTTCTTTATGCACTATAAGAGAGGCTTTCGATTGATTTATTTGGAGAAGCTTGTTCTGCAATTCCATTAGCTCATCAACTTCCTTAGACTTCTTCATCAGCTCTAACCGCAATTTCTCAGCTTCAACCTCCACATTTTTTTGCTTTTTCAGGAGCAGGAGATTTGTCTCTTCAAGCTCTTTCCGTGTATTTTCTTGACTAAGAATGACGGAGGCTTTTGAGTCAAGAAGCTTCTGTAAATTCTGTTGCACTTCACTCCCCTCAAGTACTTCATTAGTTTTACGTTTCAATTCTTCTTGGAGCTCATGGACACAGTTGGGGTAGATGTTTTCTATTCTCGTAAAGTTTGTCTTCTGCATCTTCAGAGACTGATATTCTTCGAGAACTTGCTGTTTTTCAAACTGAAGCTTTTCAATCTGGAGAAACAGATCTTTTTCCTTCTCTTTCCATGCATCTGCAGCTTCCATTGCTTCCAGATACACTTTTTGCCAGCTTTTAGATCTTGACTGAAAATTTGGAAAAAGTTGGCTGCAGAATATGTACTCTATCTGCGAAATCCTATCTTTCGCTTCCTGAATTGTGGCAACCAATATGGTACTTAGGCCAGATGCATATTTTGCATCAGAACTATCAGCAGGATGCCCTAACTGCGGAGACTTCTGCAGGTTACCTTCCATCTTTCAAAAGTTATTAAAAGTGTGAGTTGGTGTGGCAACATTATAATAATCAGCATCAAATAGTTTTGTGTATCTGCAGGATAATTTTTTAAAAGCTACTATCAACAAGGGCGTGATATAACTACGTCTTTTCAACGCCAGAGCATCCACAGGTGCAGAACTTAAAAATATCAAGAGAAAAAAAGGAAAAACAGTAAAATGCATGAGGAATTATTCATGAAAACACATGAACATGTAAAACTTTTAATGTCCATATTCTGAGAATAGGTTGAAATTAGAAAGATAGGTTTGTTAACTTAGATCAGAAACCACTATAGAATTAGTTCTTCGGGGACATGTCCTATTAACCAGTACTTCAAAGGATTTAAAATTTCTTTGATTTTAAAGACCACCACCCAATGCTTCTTTTCCTAAATTTCTTTGTAATGTAGAAAATGAAATCTTTTATAAATTTTAGATTTTTTAATATAGGAGTAATCCTTCAACGTCCATGACTGGACTGCCTTTTCATGAAACAGAGATTGTACGAAAGGGTGCATTCATTTTATTTTAAAAACAAAAAAGAGTGAAAGTTCTCACAAAAGCTCCAAAGATCCTTACAAAACTATAGAGATAAACTTTAATGGCATACACAGAGAGGTGATTGCAACTTTAATGGGGATTAACGACAAGTAATTTTCATACCAAATATCTGTTGAAACTTAAAACAAGCTTGAATGTGATCCTAATGGCGTTTCTTTGAATTTTACTGAGTTCTTGCCATGAATGTTGCTAACATGTGAATTAACGTAATCTCTAGAAAGACTTATTAAACATAGATAATTATTTATACAAGTAATAAAACCGAATGTCAAATAAATCAATCATATGTCTGCTGATTTTAACAACCTAATTCATTAAGATTTCATAATTCTTCCTCTCTGATGTGTTATTGAAATTCGATAGGATTAATTAATTTTTATTTTTAATTTTTAAAGCTCACCTTTGCACATTAGTTTCTTGAGGTTATCACTTTCATTAACTTCAAACAGATCCTCTTATTTCTTCTATTCATTTTCTGCCTTGGAACTCTGCCCACAAGTTATGCTTGTTCTTCTCAAAGAATTGCCTATGCATTTTCTCAGGTAATAAATGGCAAGTTTCGTTAAATATTCAACAAAATCTATGAACAGTATTTCCAAGTACAAAATCACAGGCGCACAATTGAGTAAAACCCAATACTAAACACATGCAAAAGAATAATGACCCGTAAATAAATGTAAGAAGATAAATGATTCATTGCTCAGACTAAGCCAATACAAACAGTTAAAATTAAGCATGCAATAGAATTTAGTAAAATTAAGCTAATTCCAAGAAATTGCAAATTATCTGAACTTCTGTAATCTAAGAGTACCAAAAAATAAAACAAAATAAAATAAACAGAAATCGCAAAGACATAATAAAATTTTGCTCGAAAATTTCCATCACAATTCGGACTAAAACCGTTTCTTAACGTAAAATAAAGCTGACAGTGCATACTTCGTAACGGATCAGTATTCATCAGCTAATTCAATCTGCGTGTGCGGTGGGAGATACATTTGCTTACCAGCGGAAGTATAGAGAGAAGGAGAATGTTGGATTGGACGTCAAAAAAGCCCTAATCTAATGAGAAGCTCCAAATGAACCACTAAAGAGTCCTCCGTTCATTTTCTCACGCGGGAATTGTTTTTCGAATAGCAAGAATTTTTCCCGTACATTGCAATATTTGGGCTAATTTATAAAAAAAATCTATCCAAAAATTTAGATTTTAATATAAATCAAATTAATGATTAATTTTAATCATATATTTAATTGAATTCATAACTTTTTAATAACACATTTTATCAATTTTTATTAATATTTAATTAAAATTTAGAGGCTATTTGAGTATCATCTTTTTGCTAAGAATGTTTTTTGAAATGATAGATTGATCAAGAACATCTGATTAAAAAATAAGGAAAAATTTTAAATTTACAAATAATATTATTTTATTAAAAAATGTATATATATATATTAAAATAATGAGATCAAAACAAGGACTTCATTTTGTTTTCATCGAATGGGGGCTAATATCTATATATCCATCATGGCCTTCAATTCTTTGTTAGTTTAACTATTTGACTATGAAAGTCAAAAATTAAAAACAATAAAATTATCATTTTAGTATTCTAAATTAGATTATTAAAAATAAAATATAAAATTATATAAAAATAGAAATAAATTTATCTTATTAACCACCCTCAACCTCACTACAACAATCATCGTCATCGCCAACCCACCGCCTATTTTATTCCACACTATTGCCTTACGGAACTTCTTTGAATATGATGAAACTGGAAACTCAAATTAACATTCTTATTTTTTTATTATTTTGTTTTTGTGATTTTTCATTTTATGTGATTTTTTAATATTTTAATTTAAAATAATGAAATGATCATTTACCCTTTTTAATTTTTCAATTTGATGGTCTAATAGGGTGACTAATGGATAATTGGATGAAAACAATCCATTTGAATGAATGCCACTAATTTATCAAAGGTTGAGGAAGAAAGTCCAAAAGTATATAAAAGTTTGAAACGTTTGCTATAATTTACCCTTTCTAGACGTGGGGCGAGACGTGGTTTAGTTATGACTCCATCATATATTTTAGCTGATATTTAGTCAAAAAAATTCAATAGATTATTAAACACACTCTTCATTTTACTTTTTAAACAACGAGAGCTTTCATTAGATTTTGGTGGCCTGATAAGTGTATTTTATACACTTTTCGAACCTTAAATAGTGACATTTCATAGTTCTTTTAATAAAGTATAGTCGAATTTATTGTATATTTCGTTTAATAAGTAAACTCGATTATCACAAGTTGAACACCAAAACCTAAACAACATCAAAATTAACCAAAATATGAACATATTGAATCAAAAATCAGAAATAATATAAACCTAGAGATTTTGATTGATTATTTATAGAATTGGTAAATAAATCTTTAAAGAAGAAGTAATTGAAACAACTTTTAATCTCGTCTGGCCTTAGATTTTGCTTTATTTGGAGCTTGGAGGAGTTGGAATTTTGGAGCTGCTGGAATTGATTTTTCATTTTTAAATTACCGTAATCTTTATGATTTATTGGTTAAAATTTACAATATTTGCTTTTTAATACATATTTATCATGATTCTTAAAAATGACCCTAAAAATAAGGGTAATTGAATAAGTTCCCCTTTTCCTTTCTGGTCGAAGCCCGTTTCTAAAATTCCAGCCCAAACCCAACAATATCTTTGAAGTAACATTAACCCAATAAATACCTACGGGAAAACTTATTGCCAATTGGGAACAATTGAGCGTGAAGGAAAAAGTGGGACATATTCATCACCCCTTGCCACCAATTGATATTGTGCTGCAAATCGCACTCGATCTGATTGTTGTGGATGATTTATTTTCAACTCAACTCCTTTTAATTTATTTATTTTCCCAAAATTATCGTTTCTTGATGGTAATCTTCCTCTAGCAACAATGATTTTTCGACAATATTTTGAATTTTTGACGCGGTTGTTCATGGTTTTCTCTCTGCCTTGAAAACTGGAATTTACGGACTGAGAAACTTAGGGCAAGACTAGCTTCTTAAAATCATATTAGAATTTTCAGCAATGTCGTAGTATTATCTTCAAGCATACAAATTTATTGATATTCTTGCTAACTGCATACTGAATTTACAGATATTCTTTTCTGTTAGCAGGTTAATATCGTCGCATACGAGCTCATCTCTTCTGGCCATTTTTACGATCAATTGATTTGCCGACATGGTATTGTACTCCTCTCTTTTAGGCACACACACGCACATACATACTCTTATTCTTTTTCAACATTACACGTATGGCTGCGTTTAGATGATACCTTGTCAAGGGTAAACCTAACAAAAGGTTGAGTTTTTTGTTTTATGATTCTGATTTCAATATGATAAATAAGAACTAAATAACTAGTAATGTTTCAAGCGGAAACTATAAAAATAAAGAAAAGGGGGCTCTCATTATAGTATTTGTATCACAGGAGAGGCTTTCAAATGTTGCGTAACTTAAAGTTTAAGATGTTTAAGAGGTATAAATGGGTAAAATACTAGGGGAACAGTAATTTATCTGTCTCTTAACTTTATTTATGTTTGTATCTTTAAGCAAATGTTTTCTGCTGTTAAATTTTTTCTTCAGTCGGGAAGAAAAGAAACAGTGTTGGATCTAGCAAAGTTTGTTGACAAGGGTGTCCAAGTCAAGCTCACTGGTGGAAGGCAAGGTCAGTAGCTTTTGATTTTATTTCTCTTTTGTAAGGAACTATCTGCAGTTCATCATTATTTTCTTAATCTTATTTTGTTGTCTTTCCATTGTTTTCTTGAGTTGCGAGGACAATTAAAGAGCCAATAAGGAAAATTCTTATGCTAGATTTAATTTTATCTGTTCTTGAGGTTTATCACGAGTCTTGCAAGGTCAAATTTGTTGCAGTGCGACGAAATTAGTTCGTAATCCATGGTTAAAAAGGAAATTATGAACACATGTTTCTCAGTTCGCTACTAGTTATTGTCCATTACATTTGGTCCATATTTTAGCCACTTTCATATTCGTCCAGACTGTCCTAGGAAAATGTTGAAAAACTGATTTGGAATGAAATTGTTAAGAATTGACAATAGTAAACCAAAAATATTGGGGATGTTAAATCAGTTAGTATTATCTAGGTATGTTGACCCTTTTTGAGATGTTCTGGGAAGATTTATACTTTATCAGTGTTGAAGGCTTTCAATTTAGATACTAATATCGTTATGGGCGCTTATCCGTGAAATTAAATTCTTTTTTATGTAATAATCTATTATTTCCTCTCTCAAGCTACAAAGGAAGCCTCCAAATAATTAGGTTTCTAAACACTAAACGTCAATGCATAATCAGAGATTTGTTAAAATGAAGGTTAATTATTGTTATCTGAAAGGTCGTTTCAGTTTATCCTTATCATGCTATATTGCCAAAGTGACAAAGATCGTGTCTACTGGATAGTGACGGATATATGTTATGTTTCTTCATTTGGTATCCAGATGCATCGATTATTTTTAGCATAACTCAGGAAAGTTAACATTTGATTCTTCCTTTCAGTGACCGGCACGCTAAAAGGATATGACCAGTTGCTGAATCTTGTGTTGGATGAAGCAATAGAGTTTCTTAGAGGTAATTGATACACATTCTATCATTTATATCTCGCTGTTCTCCAATTTGATGGAATTCTTGTAGATAGTATATTAAATGAGATTATTTTCAACTGTTTAAATTGATTGTAAATCCTCGATTTTCCATATTTTAACAAGTTAATTATTTTTGCTCTTTGTCGAACGAGATATTTTGATCGAAAAAGGAGTTCTTTCATCTCACAAATTCTCTACCAATATACTTTCCGTAAAGTTCTTTTTTTGTTCGTTTGGATGACTCATTTTCCGACCAAATCACCTCTACTCTTTTCTAATGTATTCCTTTCCATCCATCGTGTCCATGGAAGATTTTGTGGATTAGGTAGTGTTTGCTAGAATGAACATTTATTAGACTCCAGATTCTCTGTGGTGGTTTATTTTGTTGCATATATGGCTTGAGGTTTTAATCTTGTCTATTATCATTTATCTAGCTGTTACAAAATAACGGTTTCATCTCTTGTACATTGGAATATGACTTGTAAATGAGACATTAGTCAGCCAATTCCGACTTTAAATTTGAACAGCTACCACCAAATTAGTTAACAGATTGTCTTTATTCTGGAGAGAGAAATGTTTTCATTACGACTAGGGAGCCTTCTGGATTATAAACTAATAAAAGCTGCAAGTGTGCATATTACTATTGATGACTCTGAAGCCTTTCTTTTGAGAATTATCTAGGCAAGTGTGCTTCCGTATTTTGTTTATATAAATGCCATTATTCAACACAGATGTCATTATTCTTTCGTGAAAATATACATTTTATCTGTTGATAATTGCCCTTGCATCTTCCCTTATAAGAAGTTGGTGTTGCATAATGTTATATAAGAAATGCTGTTACTTTTTCTATGCTTTCTTACTCAGTTCATTTTGAACTGCAGACCCTGAGGATCCGCTGAAGACTACTGATCAGACCAGGAGTCTTGGCTTAATAGTATGTTTCAGCATCATATATGCACGACCATAATTTTTCTTTTCTGAAATCTGCTGATGGTATATTACATTTTTACTGCATTAGAGCTTTGATTCAACTATTGCAAGTTGTGAGATCATATAACCATGAGTTGAATTTTTTGGAAGATGATTGAGTTCTCAGATGGGTTTGAGTTCTTGGATCTTTGAGTTGTCTGGCCGTGTAAACTGCTGTCAAATTTTGTAATCTTTGCTTTAAGGTTCTTAATTTTTGTTTAGAAACCATACCATGACCAATATTTGGACAAAAGCATATTTTTTGGTTGTGGGTATTCTCATTTTTGGATTAATATCCATCTGGAGTCATTAACTGTTCCTGGTTTTTATGCTGATCCGTGCCATTTTACTGCATATGAGTGGCAATGGTTGCCTTGAAAGTAAAAGTAGAAATTTGTGTTTATTCTGCATGTAATGTGGTGTTATTCTTCTATTGCAGGTGTGCAGGGGGACTGCTGTGATGCTCGTCTCCCCCACCGAGGGAACAGACGAGATCACCAATCCATTCGTCCAGCCAGATGGGGCATGAGGCATATTGTGCCGATATCAATCAATCCCTTGTTTTTTAGGTGTCAGAAATTATTATTATTATTCCTTCTGGTACCTGTATGCTTCTTAGAACAGTCATCTTCTTTCCAATAAATTACAAAACCTTTCTGGTTGTGTAATTTATAGGGAAGTGACTGTGCATCTTTAAATGCTGAAATGAAGTGAATGTAGTATGTTTAATATTATTAAATCACTATTTCCGAAGCTATATCACGAGGCTTGTGCATTTAATTTGTGAAATTTATGTGTTGGTAAGAGTCTCAGGCAAAGATGGAACATATTAACCAGATACGGTCACGCTTGAAAAAATGGATTATAAATCTGTTTCAATATTTTCGAAAAATTTAGTAATAGTTTGTATCTTTTTGAACTTGAACGAGAGAGCTCTTTTAAAGGTTTATTCTTATGTTGAAATTTTTTATGAAACTTAAACTTTATAAACTTGCTAAAATTTTTATGTCAAATCATCAAGAAACTTAATTAACGTGGAATATACATTAATCCATTGATTAGTATCTTGAGTATTAAATTTTGATCTTTAAATCTTCAATTTAATTTCTTCAAACTTGATTCTTGAAAGGTATAAGGATTTTTCTTTTCAATATACTTTTTCTTGTATTTTTATGTTGATGAGAAGATACAAAGAATGAAAAAATCGCATATGAATTGGGGACCAGAATCTTATATATAGATTTCATATATATTCGGTCCATTATCAAATATAAATCCTAACGGATTTGGTCTCTACACATATAATTCGGCCCACATTTTATTTAGATATCCAAAGTCAAATTACTTAATTCTTTATTAGATCACTTTAATTTTGGGCTTGGTTTTAAGATAGTCTTTATATATAATTAATTACATATGTCGACCCACATGGTAAATTAAATAATTTCCCAACAATCTCTCAGTTGAGCCACATATGTTACCTTATAAATATGTATTATGAGCTCAAAACTTTTGCTATCATACCAAAAACATCTTCAAACAATTTCGTTACAAGTATCATAACTAAACCCATCAATGATCACGTATATCAACACAATCAAATGACATAGATCAAGTGTGGATGTGTAGCATGGATATCATATGTAATGTGATCCAAACATGTATATTTCCAACTGGCCCCACTTTATTCTTTAATGAGATCAACCATAAATTTTAATCAAAGTGGAACTGAATTGAATACTTTATTTTTGAAATAAATCGAATATTCATGAATAAAAATATGTATCTAAAATAGACAACATCCAAATACAAACTTTCACTAAACTGACATATCATCAAAAGATGCAACACTCATATGAGTATTATGCTCATGAAAGACCTTGAGTGCTAGCCATTTAGTAAATGGATCCATGATTATGAAATTTGTCCTAATAAGTTTTATAGAAATCTAACAACTCTAAATTCTTTTCTTGATAACTAGGAACTTAATGTCTATAAACTTTGAAATCATCAGATTCCTGTTGGAATACAAGACCGGTATTGTCACAGAATAAGTAAAATGGTCTTTCAAATCCATTCAAAATATGCAGTCTAATGACAATATTTTTCAGTCATATTCCATTATCAGAATATCCAATGATCTCCAATTGGTCTAATTTTCCTGAATCTGATCTATAATCTTTAGTTCTCTATAGATACTGAATAACCTAATTGCTGCTATCCAAATTTCCATCAAAGAGTTAATTAAATATTTGTCTAACATTCCAACAATAAATGCTATATCCGAATATTTGCAAATTTGAGTATACATTAAATTCTCAATTGCTGAAGTATAGGGAATTTCATGTATTTCATTTTTTTTAAATTTATCCCCAGGACATTAATTGAGATTAAACTTGTCTCCCTTAGCAATAGGGATATCACCTGAATTACTTATCTGCATTTCAAATCTCTTAAGAACTTTATTAATACAACTCTTTTGTGATAATCCAAAAATACATCAAGAACGATTCTTATGTATCTATAACCTTAATACAAAAGAGGCATTATTAATATTTTTCATTTCAAAATTTCATAACAGAAATTTCTTGGTTTCGTGCAATAAGTTTATATCATTGCAGACAAGCAGTATGTTATCGACATATAATATAAAAAATATGATTACTCCCACTGAACTTGTATATACAGAATCATCAACTGAATTCATCTCAAAAATACCAAAATATGTTTATTCCCACTGAACATGTAATATACAAAACTATCAACTGCATTCATCTCAAAACCAAACGAGATAGTTATTTGATAAAATTTGTGATATCATTACGGAAACCAGTTTAAGCCCATTGATGGATTTCTTTAATTTGTAAACCATCTGACGTAACTTAAGATCAAAATGTATCACAAATACCATAATTGTCCTAAAAAAGTCTTTCATAGAAATCAGAGAAAAAATCTCTTTTATGTCAATGTCTTCATTTTAAGTAAGTTCATTTGCAGCAAGACGAGTCTCGTATCTCTCCACATCACCATTCGAATCACTCTTGGTTTTATATATCCATTTGCATTCGTACCTTCAGGTAATGGGACAACTTCTCAAACGTCGTTGTCTTTCATGGACTTTATTTTCCCATCCATAGAATCAATCCACTTTTGAGAACTATTACTTTTCATTGCTTGATGAAAGTTGTTAGGATCTCCTTCCATCAATTCAGTGTCATCCTCGTGTTCTTGGAGAAATACTATAAAGTCATTCGGAATTGCATTTCTCCTTTCTCTAGTGGATATCTTTAATGGCATTTATTCTTGACGTTGTTGAGTTTGTTCTTCTGGAACAATCTCATGATTGTTTATAGGGGGTTCTAGAATATTGTCTTCGATCCAAAATTGCTTCTTGAATAAGATTTGGAGCAAAAATTTGTCCTTGATCCTAATCGTTGTCAATTGCAATATGAGGGATGTTTATACGTTTCTCATCAAAGACAAAATCCCTACATTTATCTTCCTCCCCCAACAAACTCCACATCCTCAAAGAACCAGGCATTTCCCGTTTCGAAAATTGATTTTGTAGTGTGATCATAAAATTTGTAACCCCTTGACCTTTCATAGTATCCAATAAAATAGCAACTGACAGGTCTGGAATCCAGTTTCTTTTCCGATGGCCTATAAGGTCTTGCCTCTGCTGGACAACCTCAAATGTGTAAGTACTTCAAACTAGGGTTTTTGCCTGTCCAAAGCTCAAAGGGATTTTGACAGTTGCTTTGTTTGGAACTCTATTAAGAATATAAGCTGCAGTTTTTAATGCTTCTCCTCAGAGAGATTCTAGTAATGTGGAATGACCAATCATACTCCTTATCATGTCCTTAAGTATTCTGTTTCGTCTTTCAATAACACCATTCATGCTAGAAGAACCTCGCATGATACACTGTGGGAAGATTCCACATTCCTCTAGGAATTTAGCAAAAGGTCCTGGACGTTGTTCTCCTGATCTGTCATAACTGCCATAGTATTCACCACTACGACTAGATCTAATGTGTTTTATTCTTTTGCCGAGTTGATTTTCAACTTCAGCCTTATAAGCTTTGAACACATTCAGTGATTGAGATTTCTCATGAATGAGATACAGGTAACCATAATGGAAATAATCGTCTATGAACATAATAAACGACTGTTGACCATTGCCAGAAGTCGAAGGGAATGGCCCACAATATCCGTATGAATTAGTTCTAAGACGTCCGAAATCCTAGTGGCCCCACAATATCCGTATGAATTAGTTCTAAGACGTCCGAAATCCTATTGGCACCTAATTTCCTTATGTTTGTTTGTTTTCCCTTAATGCAATTTACACAAACACTTAAGTCTGAAAAATCAAGGGAATCAAGAATTCCTTCTAACACAAGTTTTTCAATTCTCTTATGAGAAATGTGACCTAAACGCTTGTGCCATAATGAAGCGAAATTCTCATTGGTTAATTTACGTTTAATACCTCGTGCACTTACATGCAATGTTTCATCATAAGAAGCAATCAAATTAAGCAAGTATAGATTATCATATCCAGATAAAGAACCGGTACCCACAAGATTTGAATCAAGAAAAAATATTAAATTTATTATTTCCAAATGAACAAAAATAATCAAATTTGTCCAAAACAGAAATAGAAACCAAACTTCGTCTAAAAGACAGTACCACAAAAGTATTTTTCAAATCCAAATAAAAATTGATCTTTAATAATAATCTAAAATTTCATATAGCCTCTACTTCAACTGATTTGTCGTCGTCCACATAGATGAATCTTTCAGCATCATTATTTTGGCTTTCGACTGTTCAGATAACCCTGTATAGACACACGTATATGAGTAGTGGCATCGGAATCAATCCACCAAGTATGTCTAGATACTGAAACTAAATTAATCTCAGAACAAACCAAAGTGAGAAACGTACATTTCTTTACACGCCGAGCATGATATTTGGTACAATTTATTTTCAAGTGTCCCGGGATTCCACAAAAGTAACAGCCAGATGATTCATCATTTTTAGGCTTTTGCTGTTTCTTTTGAGTAGAACCGAATGCAGCTTCCTTATTCTTTCTTTTCTTGAACTTGTCCTTATACATACTAGCCAAGTGAGCACTTTCAGTCCTTTCTTGCTTCAGCCTTTCTTCTTCTTGCACACAGTATGAAATGAGCTCATTTAGAGTCCACTTCTCCTTTTGACATTTATAACTGACCTTGAATTGATTGAATTGTGCAGGAAGAGAAATCAAAACTAAATGCATGAATAAATCATCAGATAGTTCAAACTTTAGTGCCTNTTAGAGTCCACTTCTCCTTTTGACATTTATAACTGACCTTGAATTGATTGAATTGTGCAGGAAGAGAAATCAAAACTAAATGCATGAATAAATCATCAGATAGTTCAAACTTTAGTGCCTTTAATTTTGGAGCAATATGAGACATAGCCATGATGTACTCCCGAATATTTCATTTACCTTTTCTACCTTAGTGAAACTAAGTTAGCCAAAAGTGTACTAGTTTCAATCTTATTGCTATTTACAAAGCGTTTTTCAATTTTAGCAAGAAATTCTTTGACAGTAGTTACAGCGCCCCTGAATGATTCTGGAATACCATGCTTCATGATCATAAGACTCATGCAGTTAGAATGATCCCACTTTTCAAAGTCCATTTTTTCATCAGCGGAACTTTTATCCGTAAGTGCAGCGAGTTGTTCAGTCTTTAACGTAAGGTCTAAGTCCATGCAATCAAGAACGATCTGAATGTTCTCTTTACAGTCCTTAAAGTTGGTTCCCTTTAGCACGGGAGTAGAGTTGGTGTCGACGATATTGTAGAAGTAGAAGAGTTAACTGAATAGAGAACAATGCCAAAAAAAATATGTTCACATTAGAATCCGTATTAAAAAATTAATTAATTAATTCAAATAATGGTAAACTCCATCACAAGAGACCGAGCAAAATATTGATATTTAGTCTTATGACAGAAATACCAACTTGTAAGTGATACTCTTGGTATAGTAATCAAATATTGACAATAAACTATGTTAAACAATAAACTTATCTTTGGATCAATTTATTATTCACATAAAACAAAATCTTATAATTGTCACATATTTATTACCACAAGTATGTAAATAATTCGGCCAAATGTTAACCTTCATATGGGCCGGTCAATACCTGCATGAATTACGTACATACAACCTTCCTAATATTCCAAATAAATTAATCTAAGCAAGAAAAATCACTTTGGTAACATGTTGCTTCAATTAATTTATTTAGGAAAATTAGTAAACCAAAATAAATTTATATACCAAAATTTTAATATTAATTGTTAATCCTTAATCCTTTTATTTTATATTGAACCTTAGAGGGGCTAAGAGTTAATAATTCAAAATTTTAGGGATCAAAAATTAATTATCCAAAACTTTATGGGTCAATAATTAATTATTGAAAACTTTAGGAGCCAAATTAATTATTCAAAATTTTAGGGGTCAATTTAAACCAATTATGAACTTTAATGGCTTAATTACGAAATTCAAAACTTTAATGGCCCAAATTAATTAATTTTCAAACTTTAGGGACCGAATTATTAAATTCGAAACTTTAAAATTCCCAATTAGATGAATTTTTAACCACAGGGGTTGAATAACCAAAGTTGTAAACTACATGGACTGTGACATTAAAATTTAACCATAATTTAAAATTGCAAATAAGGGCCCTAACATATCAAATTTACAACCCAAGCCATCGCCCCCAAAATTCACTAAAACCCTAAAACTTTAAAAAAATTCTTCTTTTTATAGATGGAGCACCGACTGCTGCATCCCAGTGGCGGCGCTGGTTTCAGCCGCCGGAGCCGCCCAAAATAATAATTTTTTTAAAAAAAAGAAAAACTGAAATCTGAATAATATGTCGATTTTTTTTTTCAAATTTAACAAAAAACTAAATCTGGATTGCTAAATTCGAAAATAACGAAATTATCACAAGAACGAAATTAAAATTTTGATTTTCAATTATTCAACATGAAGAAGCTCTGATGCCACTTATTGAAATTTTTCATGAAACTTAAACTTTATAAACTTGCCAAGATTTCCATATCAAATCATCAAGAAACTTAATTCACGCGGAACATACTTTAATCCATTGATTAGTTTCTTGAGTAATGAATCTTGAATCTTGATCTTTAAATCTTCAATTTAATTTCTTTAAACCTGCTTCTAGATTTTTGATTGTGGGTATATGGATCTTCCTCTTCAGTATGCTTTCTCTTGTATTCTTGTATTGATGAAATTGTATAAAGAATGAGAAATTCGCATATGAATTGGGGACCATAACCCTATATATAGTTTCCATATGTATTGGCCCATCGTCAAATACAAACTCTAATGGATCCGATCTCTACACATATAATCCGGCTCATACTTTATATAGATGCCCAAAGTCAAATTACTTAATTCTTTTTTAGATCACTTTAATTTTGGATTTAACTTTAAGATAGCTTTTATACACAATTAATTATATATGTCGGTCCACATGGCAAATTAAATAATTTCTCAACATCAAATGTTACAGGATGCAAGGTTGAGAACCTAAACAATTTGAAATTTTTTCACATTACAATAATTTTGAATATTTGATTTCAAAGAGACTCATTTTGAAACATATCAATGAAATTCATGTGGTTACTTTCATATGAGGAGGACATTCACATAATGATGTTTCGAATATTTGAAGTTTGTCGATAACAAATTAGAACATTTCGAATAATTGAGATTGCGATTGGTTCTTTAAACATAAACTTCGTATTAGATAGGAAATAGAGGAATGAGATTGGGGTGGGAAATTATTTTCCTTTTCATTTTCGTTATCATTTGAACTATTTTTCTTTCCTCTTATTATTATTTTTTTTTAAAACTTGTTTCTTGTTAATTTGCTTAAAACTATTTTAAGTGGAAAAAGGGGGATAGACCTTTTTTCCTTTCTAAAATTTGGAAAAGTGATTTCACGCGCTACTAGTGACATAAATGTTCAAAGGCCCTTCGGCAAATATTTATATATATTTGCAATGATCATGCAAAATATAACAGTTTAGGTCTTATTTGTGCTTTTGAAAACAGTTAGGGACCCTGTTGTAAATTTTCCACAATTCTTCCCTCTATGCTTCATTCCATTCAACAAGTTCAGCAAAATTTTTCAATATTAATTCTTTCTTTTTTGTGTATTGTTTGGGGAACCTATTTATAGCTTCCTCTCCTAAATTGAAACCATTTGATGGTGGAGCCTTTTTGTTTCGAGTTAACTGATTTTGACACTTCACATTTTGGCCGTTTCTTTAATTAGTAGGTAAATGCCCATTTTCTCTTGTTCGAGTTTGTTTGTTGCAATTCTTGTGAATGAATTTCTTTTCGGTGCTTATAAGAAACCTAGAAACTTTTAAACTTTGTCTCTATGGTGATTGCAACTCTCTACTTGAGGTACTTTGTTTCAAATGAAGGTTACGCCCTGAATTTGACTTTATTTTTTAGAAAAATATTTGATAAGTGTATTTTATATACTTATTTGGGGCCTAAAATAACGATATTTGGTAGTTCTTTTGATAAAATATATCCTAAATTGTTGTATTTTATATTATATAGGTAAAACTCAAGGGTTGAACGAGGAATCGAAAGAAAGAAGCGAAAAATGGTGAAAATGGAAAAACTCAAAGTTTGAAGACTAAATTGCAAATTCAATAGTTGATTCGAACCACAAGAAGATACTTTGAAAATTTCTATGAGACAATTGGATGGAATTAGAACTCAAAAAGGAATAGAATATGATCAAAATCAATTTTCAATCGCACAAGTTACATTCCAGATTTTTAGTCGAACATTGAAACCGATTTTTGGCAAAGTAAACGTCCAAATTGGAAAAATTCTATTTCTATCAAAGTTGTATCCCTTTGAGATATCTTTCCAACTCACTTTGAATCGCTTCAATCGAATATGGGAAGAGAAAGTTATGACCAAATTACGGACTGCTGTGCAGATACAAAAAATTTGCGCGACAACTTTCCTTATTCGATTAGAACTCTTTGAGAAACCAATTTGGACGTGATTTTCAATCAATTTTCGACTCCTACAAATACATAACAGCAGAATACATATGGAGGGCCTCTCATGTACATATTATACTCCAATATTCATTAATTATTATCATTAAAGGATGAGAATTCATAATTTTTGTGAGAGGATTGAAGGGGATTTGCGAGAATTCAATCAAGTGGAGATACAAAACTTGATTTTTGGGCAAAGAAGAGTAAGAGCAAGTGGAGATTCATCAAGAAATCCTTGAAGAGATTTAAGATTTCAAGATTCATTTTCATCTTCTCAATTTATCAAA
>CAIGRN010177393.1:0-11958 GCA_903798345.1 Fraxinus anomala
ATTTTATCAGAATACTTAGACAAGTCTTACCTATTCTAAAAGAGTGTTTTCTATCTTGAACCGTATAAATGTGTCAATCGTTCTAATAAAATCAGACACTTGAATTTTGGCTTTCTCTATTATTCTTTTGTATTCCTTTCTAGTTCCTTTAATTTTATAATAATTTTGTTATATATAATATTGTTTTAAAATTTTTGATCATCTTCTACGGGGTTGAACCATGTATCTTACTTTAAATGAAAATTTGAAAATGCTAAGAAATTGGAAGAAATATATTTTGATTCAAGTCTCCTCCAAATTGCCTTGATTTAGTGAATAGAAAATCATATAATTGAAATTTTAGTATCAACAGTGACTCCTAAAATGTATTTATGAGATGAATGTGACTAAGAAGTGAGTGAATGAAAGTGGCATAGTAGTTGAGAAAAATAATCTCTAGCTCCAATGACTTACACACCCATGTGCACATATCAAATAACAAACTTTCTTAGCCCCCCGGGGCACATCCAAGTTGGTAAAGGATGGGCATTGCTGGGCTTACAACCCCAGGGTGGGGAGTTCGAATCCTGGATGGAGCAGCTGAGTGATGTAATACTCATTTGTGGGTGGAGCAGTTTGGTGATGTAATATTCATGGAGGAAGGCTCCCTTGGGGCCAAGAGTATAAAGAGTGCACGGACCCGGTCAACTTGAGCATATACCGCGATTTACCTCAGCCCATTGCTGAGGGGCCGGTGATGGGTGGTCCAGGACATAGTTCGGCGTAAGCTGGGATACCTGGGTATCAAANACGGACCCGGTCAACTTGAGCATATACCGCGATTTACCTCAGCCCATTGCTGAGGGGCCGGTGATGGGTGGTCCAGGACATAGTTCGGCGTAAGCTGGGATACCTGGGTATCAAAAAAAAAAAAAAAAAAATAACAAACTTTCTTTAACAAATCAAACTCCAGATATATTTATCCACCAATCAATACAAAAGGATTTAATGATATAATATTAGATGGAAAAATAAATTTTATTTTAACCACAATAACTTGATCTATCTCTTTCAAAGTAACTTTTTTGAGCTCAATTTACATAATTTAACGTGAGCTACAAAATGAGACCCATATTGATATTTTTTTTATCAACTTCTACTATAATTAGTTATTTGGCCTTCGTAATACTTACGAGAAAAACACAATTAAGGAAACAAATCTTTTTAAGAGAAATAAGTAGACTGTACTATGACTTTTACTTATGGACTTTAGTATGGCTGACAAGGCTAGACATGAACTATTTCATTTGCTAAATGACCAAAATTAATTTAACAAAAAAAATTAGGGCCTACGCAAATAGTAAATAAAATTCGAGAAGCTACACAACAACTTTGTTAAAACGTAAATGTCACTTGTGTTACTTTTTTATGAAACTAAGTTTTAACACTATTAAAAAGACTAAGGTGTCATTATTGTCATTGATGCAATTCCATTACGTATCCATATAATTACATATAAGTTAATTTGGAAATAATTCCATGACGTATCATGTGGTATGATTATCTCTTAATCCTATAAAAGTAGGGGGAAAAAAAGACTATTAAACGAAGTGACAAAAAATTCAAAAAAGTAACACATTCAAAAAAGTGACAAAAATCTCAAAAAGAAATAAATTTTTTAAAAAGTGACAAATATCAAAAAGGTGACAAAATCAATTTGGACGTAATTAATAGTAAAATTGATAGTTTTAATTAGTTTTAAATGTATTAATTAATATTTTATTTTCTAAGGGTAGTGGGCTTAATTTTCCCTATTATTTCTGATGTTTTATTCATGGGCTATGGGCTAAATCTTTGGGCGATTGGTGGGATATGAGCTAGTGTTTTTTTAAATATAAAATTCTAGATACAGGCTGGGTCAGCACTAGATTTCCACCATCCATATCCACCCTTGCTTTCAGATTAGTTACTTTTTTCGACACTTCGGTAAAAAATGGTATAATAGCTCTTTCCTTCAAAAAAAAACTTCACTATTTTAAATTTACAGAACATAATAAAAATTTTGAGAGAATCACAACCATGGTTCCAAACCTTTTATTTTGTCTCAAATTTTATCCAAAATTTTAGTTTGTGCCACCCATAGTCCCAAACCTTTCAAAAAGGAAAAAAATTGATAATTTCGACACATTAAAACAAGGGCATTTTCTTCGGATCACATTTCCCAATTAAATTATTAGAGTTCACTATTTATTTTCCTCCCTTTCATCCCCTATTGATATCTCTCTCCCATAGTGATGTTAAAATAATTCAACTCGTAGATGGAGATGAATGTTTGTAGATGTTGCTAGTCGGTGCAGATGAAGACTTCATGGACGAACCTAAACCCAGAAAGAAGATTTCTCACTTCTCAACGAAGTCAAGATTTAAGTGGATATACATCATTTGTGTGTCATGGCCCTCCTATGTATGAAAGAACTAAGGAGCTAATTGCTTGATTTTTATCGGCTAGCAGGTAAATGGAAACTAAAATCAACACCCTCTAGTTAACAAGACCAAATTTTGTGGAAGACTTGGCTGTTTGGATTTGTGTGTAAAGTTTTTGTAAAATGGGTTTTTAGCTAGATCTGTAGGATGGTTTTGGAATGGGGGTTTTGTATTCAGAAGTTAGGTATGGGTTTTGGGATTGGGGGTTTTGTATTAGGTATTTTGTTTTGAATGCTGTATTGTAGCTTATTTTCTACAAATGAAATATCTCCTTATTCAAACTTCTTGTTACTGAATTCCATTTATCCTTTTTTGCTAGTTATTTTATGCAAAATTAAAGGTCAGTGTAGACCCCAAACATTTTGTAAATGGTGTAGCATAGGTCACAAAATTTTGCACCGAGTTGTAGCAATAGCCCAAACCTTTGTAATGCATTGCAGTAATAGTCCAAAACCTTTGTTTATGATTCTTGAAAAGTCCCTAACATTTAAAATAATGAAGAACAGTTCCCACCTCTTACGCTTCTAGTTGTACAACTCAGTATACTATAAATCTATAAACAAATAAATTCAACTTGAAATTGTATGAACAACTGTGAACAAAAAGATGCTTAGTATTTCCATTGCAAATTCCAGATGTATATCATAATTAGTTCACTTTACAAAAATATGTTAACTATTTTCAAAATCAGATAGCATCGTGTCCCCTGATTGACTTTAGAAAACACATAACAAAATTCACAGTTATTTGCTTCCAATTCAACTCTGGAATTTTCTATCGTTCTACGGCCCTGATGACCTATGATATTCTGCCTTAACTTGTTGACATATTATATAGTTCTCAACAAAGAGACAAATCCCTCTTTTTATATTTTCCATCAAAATGTATCACGGATGTCTCTATACATTTTTGTACCATCGAAATGTGCAATGTATGGGAAAAAGTAGCTTCTTCTAATATCTCTTTCTTTATTCCTTTGTCCTTCGAGACACATAATCTTCACTTAAACATCAAAGCGTTATCGCTTGCTATAACAAAACCCTTTCGTTTACTTGTACCAATTTCTGCCTTAATCTTTCACAATAATGGGTAATTATCTTTGGCATCCTTGATTTGATCCCTAAATTAGGATGGATCTTTAATGCCACAATCTTTGCAGTAACATGAGTTGGTGTGATGATAATTTATAATTTCAATTTTTCAAATTCCTTAACCACTGCCCTTGAATTGTGGGAAGAGCAGCCAATTACTCTACTGTCTTCCTATTAAGTGCATTAGCATTACCCAGATGGTAATGGATAGTGAAGTCATAATCCTTAACTAATTCCAACCACCTCATCTGCCTTATATTTAGCTTCTTCTGAGTGAAGAAGTATTTTAGTTTCTTATGATCCATTTATGTATTGCACTTTCCTCCCTTTGGACAACCTAACTTTACCTCAGACCGGATGTCATAAATATTTTCCAATATCATCAAGACGTCAGGTTTTTAGGGAAATCCACGGAGAATCCTCATGAACACATTTCAGCTTTTCTCATGTTAAGTGAAGTTATTAGTTACGAAGGGATATCAGCAGATGTATTACGAATGCGATTATTTTCTCATACCTTGAAGGATGTCGCAAGAGAATGGTCCCTATATTTACTTATATGGAGCATACAATTATGGAATGATATGGTTCAAAAGTTCACCATGAAGTTCTTCCCACCTTCTCGAGTTTATCTGATTAGGAATAAAATCCACACCTTTAAGCAGAAAGATTTCGAGAGTTATTTTGAAGCATAGGTAGGAGAGGTTTAAGAATTTGTTTAGAAAATGCCCTAGCCTGGACATTCCTAAGTAGGCTCAACAGTATCTCTTTTATTACGGACTATACCAAGAGTTCAGAAATATGATAGATGTTTCAGTAGAAGGATCAATGATGAAACTTAACGTCGATAAGGCCAATGAATTGTATGAAAACATAGCCGAGAGTCAATCGATGTGGCCAACTAATAGGGAAGCTCTAAGGAAAATAGTAGGAGTGCACAACGTGGATATAATGACAACATTGGCAGCACAAATGGAGGTTCTTACGATGAAAATGGATAATCTATCTCAATCGGTCAACATGGTACACCAATCACTACCTGTTTACGAAGGTTGTGGAGCATACCCCACTACTATAGGCTGTCATTTGGCATCTACACATGTTATTAAGTCCGAAGAGATTAGCTACCCACATAACTTTCCAAAACAACAAAACAATCCCTACTCCAACACTTATAATCTGGGATAGAGAAACCATCCTAATTTTTCATGGTAAAATAATTAGGGACAAGGACAGGACAAGGAGGAAACAATTAGAACAAGCCACCATGGTTCCAACATCAACAACAAAAAGAGAGAAAACCGTCATTGGAATATTTACTATCTCAGTACATCTCAAAGACTGAGACCATTTTTCAAAATCAAAAGGCTTCGATCAAAAACTTGGAATAGCAAGTGGGACAGAATTCAAGGGACTTTACCTAGCAATACTTAGACTAATCAGAGCAAGTCAAAGCAATTACTACACATAGTGGAATTTAGCTACCAAAAATACATGTAAAGCGACCAGGAGCCTTCATAGAAAAGCTACCTACATCAAGCGATGAGCAAGCGGACGAGTCAGACAAAAGCTCCCAGACAAAACCTCACAAAAGAATCAAATTGAGTCACCAGATAGTTCACAGGTGAAGGTAATATATACCTTTGATCCTATTTCTATAGAGACTGTAGAAACATAAGCTCGATATGCAGTTTCAGAAATTTGTAGATGTATTCAAAAACTGCACATTATCATACCACTCGCTGAAGCTTTACCTTAGATGCCCAGTTATGCCAAGTTCTTGAAAGATATTCTATCAAACAAGAGGAAACTAGAGAATAATGAGACAATCATGCTTACTAAGGAATGCAGCACAATTCTCCAACATAAGTTACCAGCAAAGTTAAAAGATCCAAGGAGTTTTACTATTCTTTGCAATATTGGTAACTTATATATAGATAAAGCATTATGTGATTTAGGAGCTAGTATTAATTAATGCCTTTATCTCTTTTCAAGAAACTAGATTTGGGGTAAGCAAAAGCTACTACAATTTTATTGCAGTTGCTTGATAGGTTGATCAAGCATCCTCGAAGCACCGGATGATCAAGAAAAGACTACATTTACTTGCCTCTATGGCACTTTTGCTATTAGAAGAATGCTATTCGATTTATGCAATACCCCAGCTATTTTTTAGCGTTGTATGATGTCTATTTTCTCGGACATGAAGGGGAATATTATTGAGGTATTTATGAATGATTTTCAATCTTTGGGAAGTCAGTCGATGAATGCCTTGAACATTTGGGTAAAGTGTTGCAGCGGTGTGAAGACACGAACTTTGTACTAAACTGGGGAAAATGTCATTTAATGGTTTAGAAAGGGATTGTGTTAAAGCATTTGATATCAGCTAGGGATATTAAGGTAGACATGGCTAAAATACAGGTCATTGAGAAACTACCATCGTCAGTAATAGTGAAAGGAGTCAGAAGTTTCTTGGGTCACGCTGGGTTCTATCGTCGATTCATCAATGACTTTTCCAAAATCTCGAAGTCTTTGTGCAATTTATTACAAAAAGGGGCTCCATTCACTTTATTGAGGACTGTTTAATAATGTTCAACACTCTAAAGAAAAAGTTGATGTCTACTCCAGTTTTGGCTATTCCAGATTAGGACTATCTGTTTGAGATTATGTAAAAGGGGAGTGAGAATGTTCTTACAGATCAATTATCTCGTCTTGAATCACATGAGTCAAACCATATAGAGAAAATCAATAAAGTTTTCGTGGATGAGATGTTATTTCAAATCATAACCATGCCATGGTATGCAGATTATGCAAATTATTTGGCTTGCTCCATCATCCCACTGGAATACTCAAGTCACCAGAAGAATAAATTCTTCAGTGATTTTAAACACTACTTTTAGGATGATCCATTTTTAATAGAAGAGGTCCAAATCAGATTATATGCCGATGTGTTCCGAAAGTAGAGCAGCACCAAGTGTTAAAATCATGCCACTCTGCACTATATGGATGTCATTTCACAGCAATCAAGACAATGGGAAAGGTACTACAATCAGGTTTTTATTGGCCTACGTTGTTCAAGGATGCACATTATGGTGAAAAATTGTGATAAGTGCCAAAAGACCGAAAATATCTCAAGAAGGAATGAGATGCACTTAAATAGCATTCTAGAAGTTGAGATATTCGATGTTTAGGACATCAACTTCATGCAACCGTTCTCTTCTTCCTACAGTCAACAATACATATTAGTGGTAGTGGATTATATATCCAAGTGGGTTGAGATTGTAGCCTCACCAACTTACGACGATTGTGCGGTAACTCAATTTTTGAAAAAGAACATTTTTACAAGATATGGTACCCAATGGCGATTATTAATGATGTGGGAAACATTTCTGCAATCACTTATTGGCTTCTTTATTGGCTAAGTACGGAGTGAAACATCATGTCGCGACTCCATATCATCCTTAAACTAGTGGCCAAGTGAAAATCTCCAACATGGAGCTGAAAGAGATTCTCGAGACGAAAGTCAATGCATTATGCAAAGATTGGCTAGAAAGTTAGACGATGCACTTTTGGGCATATAGAAGAGCATTTAAAACTATAATTGGTATGTCTTCATATATGCTAGTATTTGGAGAGGTTTGTCATCTACTAGTTGAACTCGAGCATAAGGCATATTGGGCAACACACTTACTCAATTGCAATATAAAGGCAGCAGGAGAAAAGATGGTTCTTCAACTTCATAAGCTCGATGAGTTTTGATTAGAATCATATGAGAATGCAAAGATTTACAAGGAAAAAACCAAAAGATGGCATGATAAGTACATACAGGAAAAAGAGTTTGAGGTTGGTCAATAAGTGTTGATGTTCAATTCACGTCTCAAGCGTTTTTAGGAAACCTAAAGTCCAGGTGGTCGGGGCCCTTTACAGTAGTGGCAATCTTTCCACATGGCGCTGTGGGGGTAGTGTCTCAGGATCAGCAAAGGCGATTCAAAGTAAATGGATAATGGTTGAAAGCTTATTCGAGAGGTGACTACTCCAATGAGAAGACAATCGTACCACTTAATAATGAAGACTAGCCTAAGAAACAAAGTCAAACTATAGACTATAATAAACAAACATTTATTGGGAGGCAACCCAATTCACTTCCCTCTTATTTATTCCGCTTTGATGCACTAGATTAGAATTTTTTACTTTTATTTATTCCGCTTTGATGCACTAGATTAGAATTTTTTACTTTGGTGTATTAATGTAGAGTCGCCATCATGCATCCATTACATTGGTTACAAGAGTCTTGCATGTGTTCACATAAGTTTCGAACGGGTGTTGCATGTGTTTGGGAGATGTTACCATTATATTTAGGTGAGTGGGAGTGAAAAGAACGTGGTTCAAAGAAAAATCGAAATTTTTAGAGCACAAAATGCTCAAAAGCATGTTAGTCGACATATTTAAATATTAAGAAATTTTATTTAGGTGTCTTACCACTTTCACACACTTCATGCATCGTTTGGAGTTGTTTAGCACAATAGAAAGTTTGGAGATGTAAAAAAAATAAAAATATATAAATAAATTGGGCCATGCCCAGTGGATCGCTCATCCGGGTAAGGAGTTTTAAAACTCCTCAACTCGTTTTTATTTTCATCTACCCCATTTTTTTTGTTTTCTTTCTCCCCTCTCCACACGTCACTCTTCTTTCTTTTTTCCCTAACACATGACATCTATCCACAAATTTCGGTTGGGTCTTCAAGTTTAGGCATTTTCTTCACTTAATATACCATCGTTAATCACTTCACACCATTCATTTTCAAGAATTTAAAGGTAAAATGGTTATATCTCTACCTAGCATCTATTGGCATTTTTTTGCAATTCTTTCAAATTGTGTTGTACATTTTGTAGTCATGGAGGATGGGTTTAGGTAGTGCTGGTTTTTCATTAAACTTTTGTGGTGTTTGGGCTTTCACACAATTCATGTATATTTTTGGTTGTTATTTCTTAGATATGCCTATCAAGTGTTTGTTAAAATGCCCATGTGATGTGTTTGACTATATCTTTGTACCATACTCATTCTTCACACTTTTAGTTCTTAGATGAGCACACTTACATGTTTGCACGCCTAAATGTAATGTCTCTTGTACATAATTGGGTAATGCATGCATCTCGGCATTCAATCTTTGCATGCCACACATTCAACCCCTTGTCCCTCTTGTCTGATGCATTCTGATGCTCTATTATTAGTCACTTTTCTTTCACCTTTGGACTCATGGTTTCCTTCGCCTTGTGACAGGATGCCACTGAAATGACAATGCAAGACCTCTACATCTAAAGGAAAAGAAAAGGCTGGTACACCTGGCACTACGTCAAGTACACATGTCTTCGACGGTGAGATGAAGCGTTTCTTTAGTGCTGATCACAAAAGACTCTTTTATCGGGTACTACAGAGGAGGAAATGAGGCCAGAGAGGCAAGTTGTTCTGAGAGATTTCGAGGGTTGTAAGATAACTACTCTTATCGGCAGAGCATGATGGGCAAGGTTATAGAAAAGCCACATCGGATATATCCAATTTTGGTTAAGGAGTTTTATGCAAACTTTAACAGACAGATCCGATCCAGAATTCGACCTTGAGCACTACACTTAGATTTGGGAGAAGTGGGTGATGTTCAGCCTTGAGGTGATTGATGAGTATTATGGTTTGGCTCAGAACAACATCATCCCAGTACCTCTGGAGTAGGTTATGGCCCTGGTAGTTTAGATACTCTACGGAGGACATGGAAAAGTATGAGAAGAGTTTGAATATAACCAATTGACTCGCTCATTAACAGTGTTGATGAAATTTATCTGCCACAACATTGAGCCCACCTTGTATATGTCTACTTTCAACTTTGCCAAAGCGAGACTTATCTTCCACTTGGCACGGGGTTTCAATTGAGTTTGGTTCGACACCACAAGCATGTTAGAAGATGATTTTCCCATCCTTATCAGTGGGATAAGCTTATCCTCTGAGTACGACTCCTACCTGCGGAGCATCTGGCTTTACCAAGTGTCGCTATCAACTATACATCCACTGAAAATTTATGGTGAAATATCCTCGCAAGTAGGCAATGCTATTAGCAGCAACAACAGGGGACAGCACAGCCTGACCCTATCACCGACACCCCACTACTATGACAGTTACTTGCAGGATCAATTGAAACCATCCAAGGTATGTTACGATGAGACCAGATGCTTGAGTCCTTGGATTTGAGAGTTGGTCACGTAGAGACTCGCACCACTATTATACATGACCATATGATACTGGTGCAGAAGGATGCATCTAATGTGAGCAAGAGAGTCGACTTATTTTTCGAGAGAATGGATTGATATGCCGAAGGTTTGATGAGCTTAGCACCCAGGTTGATCGACCCTATGACGTGATGAGGGCCATGTATGGACGAATTGATGAGAGTTATGCCATGGTGAACAATGTTTAGAATGAGATGGGCCAACGGTCTATTCTGTTAAGAGAAATTCGTACACGCCTGCCTCTACACCCTCCTCCATCCTCTCCAGCTCCATACGATTTCGAGGATTACATACCTTTTCTACCACCGTCCCCTTCAGATTGACCAAGGGAATACCCACACCTCATTTCTTCCCTACTTTTTGCTTTTCATTATTCTATTTTTGTACATTGAAGACAATACACATGTTAAGTTTAGCGGTGGTTGAATCCATTATATGTTCACTGACTATTGTACATAGTTTACTGTGTTTGCATGATTGTCGTGTGTTTTCAGTTAAAAAAATATTTTAATCTATTTAGTCTTTATATGTGTTTCTGTGGGGCGGATAATCTTGCCGGTAATAATGTATATACTGGAGTTATGTGTTAGACTTAAAATTGTGGAGATATTACATGTTGCGTTGGTTGATAGTTGTTGATGTGAAACTTGATACTTATTGCACACTATACTCATGTTTTGCATTTTGAGCTAATGAATTGGTTCATACTGAGAGAGAAGTTGAACATAATTGATTCAATCCTGAAAGAAAAATCATGACCATATACTTTTGTACACCATTTATAGAATAGTTTGGAGATAGTTAAACTAGGAAAGGGAGACGTTGATATGAATTAAGGTTCTATATGTGAAATTATTGTGAGGATTAACCATCAAGATGAGATTAGGTGAAAATCCTAAGTCAGATGTCGATTTTCTAGAATAAGTGGTTAGTAAGGAACATTGCACTAATTTTGACTAATAAAAAGATAAAATGGCTTAATGGAAAAACTTCTATTCAAAGTCTTTTTTTTTACTCAAGTAATTAAGCCTGGAAAGATCTTTAAAATCTGGTACCCTATGATCATTTGATTGGGAGTCATCGGCTGAAAGTCATTTGACAGGGGTCACTTAATTGCATAATGGAGAGAAGTCATCATAAAAAAGAAAGAAAGAAACACACCAAATACTAAGATTAAGACCCAAACGCTTATTTTAGATATCACACTTTTGACAAGATTATTAGCTTAGTTCATTCTTGGAGGCTGGAGCAAACAAATATCAAAAAACCCATGTTCATTGAAATGTTAACTTATATCAGTCAAACCTATCTGAACTAGAGAGGGCGAAAATTAGGAATCAACTAAACTTCAACTTATGAGCACACCTCAGAAAAAGAGAGTGAAAACTATAAGTTTGGATGGTGTGTATCTCTCGAGTGGAGTAAGGAAATATTAGACTATTGGGGATTGGAATCTGAATCAACCACGAGCTTGATTTGGCATGACTATACACACACACGTCGAGTTTTGCATGAAACATGTGGAGATTGATTTAAACTATGTGATATTGAAGCTAATTTGTGTATTAACACAAATCCCAATCTTGAAACACGGTAGGATATCTCACCCATTTGTTGAGTAAAGCCACATTTTTGTTTGAGGACAAACGAATATTCAAGTTTGGAGAGTTTGATAAGTGTATTTCGTACACTTATTTAGATCGTCAAAATATGGATATTTGCTGATATTTGGATTGAATTATGGTCGAATTTGTTGTTAATTGCATGTTTTAGGTTTACATCGACGAATAAAATGAAATTGGAAAAAATGAGCAAGAAATAGAGTTAATTGAAGCAAAAAAGAGAAGATAATGATTAAAATGCAAACAATTGAAAGTTAGCTTAGAGCAAGAGATGAAAAGTCGAGAATGCAAGGACCCAATTGGACAAGAAGAGAAGCAAAGGGATTGGAGAGCATTGAAGAAGGAAGGAAAAAAAGAATAGATCAGGGAAGTTTAGGGGCCACAATGCAATTTGGCCCCAAAAAGCACCAAGGCGCATGCCCTCGCCTACAGGTAAGGCGTGCACCCTAGACCAAGGTGATAACCCAAGAATAACTAACCAAGAAGGGGGTGAATTGGTATTTGAAACT
>CAIGRN010177404.1:0-25393 GCA_903798345.1 Fraxinus anomala
CATGAACTGGAGTCAAATTTTATGATTTTGAACTCAACGACTTGGGAACTTTCTAATACTTTTTTTTTGAGCCGTGTGGTGGAATCTAGCGCGGTGCTTTCGTCCACCACCTAAAGTCCGAGTTTTAATCTGGAGAGCTTCTCATGAGGCTTTCCCCATGGGGCAGAATATTTATTGTTGTAGAATTACTAATAGTGGATTATGTGGGCGCTGTAGAACGGCAGAGACTACTATCCACTCTATTTTCTTATGTGGTGTTGCTAAGGAAGTGTGGAAAATTACGGGGTGGTGGGAATCTTTTGAGGCTTTTAATTCGATGTCGAGATGTGAGGGATTTTCTCTTGGGGGTCCTGTGGAGAGATTTAGCTCAGAGTGGCTGCCTACTTTTGGTTATCTGGGGTGGAAGGAACAGTGTGTTACAGGGGAAGGAGGAGATCTGCTAGATTCTAGTTGAGGTGGCAGAGGGTTTGATGCTAGACAGTAATTTACGCCATTCTCTGCCAAGGGGAAAGTGGGTTAGGGGGAAGTGGCGTCCACCAGATGTCGGGAGTCTAATTTTGAACACTGATGCCTCAGTGGTGGTTGGACCTGGAAACTTTGGAGTGGGTGCTGTAATTTGGGATCATTCGGGAATTCTTTTGGCTTCACAATCAAAGCAGTTAGTAGGTTGTCCTACAATGAGGCTTTGCTTTACGTGATGGCTTATAATTGGGCCAAGGAAAATGGGTTCCACATAGCAGTTGGTGGAGTGTGATGCTTTGAGGGTGGTTTTGAGACTTCGTTTGGACTTTAGCGTGGCTCCGAATGCTGCCTTATTATCTGACATTGTGGATTTGATGTGGGATGTTATGCATGGTTCTTGCTGCTTCATTTACCAAGAGGGAAATGGAGCAGCCCTCTTGCTTGCATCCTTTAATTTGGTTGATTTGCTCTTGATGAAGTGGATTGATTGTATTTCCTTTTTATTTCGGTGACAGATTGTGGAGATTTGAATGAATGATGTTTATGGTTGCTTTCCATAATTAGGAAAAAAAAAAAAAAATTGTTTGGGGATGAACAATTAAGCTTCCAAACAACAACAATGATGCAACTGTGTGAGCATTTCATTTGTAACTTCTTAGACATTTTAATAGGGAATTTCTGCTACTGAAACTATGTCACGAGCCTCAGTTCTCGTATGTTTATCTCCCAGTTGATATATTAGGGTTTCTGTGCTCCATATTTGACAATGCTTGCTTCATTTTATTTATATTCATGCAGGTCCATATGAACTTCAACTGTTCTGATGATGAGGAGGGCCTCAGGATACTGCAGTTGCGAAAATGGGCCCCCTCTGAATTTCAGTACAATCCTCTGGATTTTCGTGAAGGTTTTCTTTCACCAACACGAAAGTTGTTATTGTTGCTTTCATACAATTCTGAAGCATTGCTGCTTCCCTTAGTTAAAGGTTCTTATCTATCCATCATTTTTGTCCTTAAATTTATGTATTCAACACCCTTTATTCAATGTTATCTCTTTTTCAGCAGATCGATGGATGAAAAGCAAGGAGCCTGAAAGCAATTATTGCAGAAGCTTTCAAAATCCTCCAGAATTGAGTGTGCCTAGTGTTTCAGGCACACTGGAGAATATTTCAAGCACATCTGAATCAGTAGAGTTGGATTTCAGCAACAATTGTACTTCAGATATTACTTTCCCGAGATATAGCAATTACGGTTTTATTTCTGATGTAAGTTCTGTGGCCTGGGGCATATGTGTGGATAAATGTGATCAGCCCGAAGATACACCATTTCAAGATCTACTTTTTGTGTCTGGAAGTCATGGGGTGGCTGTTCATGCCTTTCCTCCATTTAATAAAACTAACGAAGTCACAAAATCTGTACAAGAAGGTGATTTTGGGCAAGGGATGTGGGTAGACTGGGGACCATCTTCTACCTTGTCTCATAATTCAGAGGTTCAGGGAGAATCCAAGTTGTGTTTCGAGGCAAGTGTTGCTGCAAAAATGTGGCTGCGCACCTTCTTGACTAAGGTTGAAACACTAAAATCTGCTGATGGCGTGTATACCAGGTTTCCAAAGTGTTGCTCCAAAGATATGATTTCTTTTAGGATGCTTGAGCAGGATTCACAACTCTTAGACTTCATTTTTCATGGTAGCTGCCCTGTATCACTTGAAAAAGAGAATGGTAACATATCTCCTGACGATCCTCTGAAAAATACATCTGCAAATGCCAGTTTAAGTCCATCCATTATGGGCCTTGAAGATGATAATTTGTCCAATACTGTAAGTAATGGGTTGAATAATTTTTATAAATGCATTAAAGTATTTTCTGGCGATTCACATCGGTTAGTCGGGTTTGCCTTCTCATTGAGGGATCCAGTACCTGTTACCACCAATGATGCAAATGAAAGAAAACGCAATGAACTTTTCGTTGCTGTTGCCAGGTTAGGCAACTGGGGAATACAATGGGTTTGCTCGGTAAAGCTTGAGGAAAATGCAGATAGGAGCAGATTATCTGAGTGGACAGACTTTAGTTTTTCTCATACTTTTCTTATTTGTCTTAGTGCATCAGGCTTGATCTCCTTTTATGGGGCAACAACTGGTGAGTATGTAACGTGTCTTGATGTTATACAAATCTGTCAACTTGGTTATAGTCCAAATTCTGAGGAGCAAGAAATTGACAGTAATGTTCATAAAGATAAGATGCATGAAAAATCATTTCATCATGTTGGTAGTCTCGCCTGTAAAAGAAAGTTTAGGAGGCTTGTCACCTTTTCGCATTCCTCAGTATTGGGTGTAATGGACGAATCTGGTGTAACCTTTGTCGTGCGTACTGATGACCACATTCCAGGGGATTATTTTTCATCCGAGAATCTCCTCCTCCAACATCAGCATCTTGGCCTTGGGCTATTGGTTGGTTGGGAGGTAGGAGCTGCTGAAATTGGCTACCAAAGGGCATTCTCTAACATGTCAGTATTTCAGGATGTACCATGGAATAGAAACTCTTCCTTCACAGGTAATTTAAGGAGTAAGGAGCTTCTGAAAACCCAAGAAAGTAATTTCAAGGATCAGAGGGACTTGCATGCTGCTAACTCTTATAATACAGCCCAGAGAATGGATCAGAAGAAGTTCTCCAGTACTGATTTTTCATCCTGCCTTATGAGGAAAGTTTTTCTTCCCCCAGGTGGATCCAATGAAGAAGACGTTATATGCTTTTCTCCTTTTGGAATCACTCGACTGATGAAAAAACGTAGTTGCTCGGGAAAAAGTTGTGAAGTTACGCATTCAGATCTGCATGTAGATTTCATAGTGAGTGATGACAACAGCTATAATGCGAGAGGTTGGGAAGCCCGTGTAAAAGGAGCAGTCGGCTGCAATTTTCATGGATTTTTGTATTTAGTGACAGAAGAAGGTCTCTCAGTGGTTCTCCCTTCTCTCTCTGTCTCTTCACACTTTTATCCTGTTGAAGCAATTGGATATAAGCTACCAAGTTCTACTAACAGCATGAGATGTCAAGCTGGTAGTCTTTTTGAAACTGAAGGAACTAAAAACATCTGGGCACCTTGGAAAGTAGAAATTTTGGATAAAGTTCTTTTATATGAAGGCCCTGAAGAGGCAGATCAGTTATGCTTGGAAAATGGTACGCATCTTTTGAGGTGTAAATAATATATAACTGTTAGCTCGTATTTTTTGCTGTACTAAGATTTCTTCTTTGGCAATTGTTAAATTTCTTTAAGATTGCTGCATTTGTATCTCTTTCAATCTTGAATTACGTAATCAAATTATGTTTCATGGTTCTTGATTGTTATTCTCTGATTGGATGCTTATCTTGCTTTGGTCTAACAAGGGGACTTCATGCCAGCTGGAAGTATCTATAGCATTAACTAGAATGATTGGCAGCTTTACGATGAAATAATAGGTCCTATTTATAGGGAAATAAAAACTAACTAAAAACGGAATTAAGGGTGTGTTTGAGCCACATTATTTTGAAAAATGTATTCTAGAATAGTAGATTGATGGAGAATGTGTGGTTGAAAAAGAAGGAAAAATTATTGATGTGATGGAAAATATTATTTTATTGAAAAATGTGGTTGAAAATGAGTAGAAGAATGCGAATGAAAATTTTAATATGTACCAAACAGGGGCTAAGTCAAAAAATATCAAAAAATTCCATAAAAGAGTTTTAACTTGAATAGAAGATTACGCGAGCATTTGAAAATTTTCACTGCCAGAATGAACTATGCGGCCACATAGTGTAATTCTATGCGGTCACATAGATCATTTGGAACTCCCCTTTGGAGTTTTGGTAAAGGGGTATGCGGTCGCATGTCTTGGACAACTATACGACCGCATAGTTATCCCAAACAGCTCCTTCTGTTGCTTGCAACACGATGCTTCAATTGGTTTCAGCCATCGACTCCTTCATGAAAGTTGCTCCTTCGCTTGTTAACTTCAACATTTCGTCCACCGTAGCTTGAGCAAGCAATCTCATCGATTCTTTCACCCGCTTTGCTCTCGACCGTGTCATCGGACTTCCCTCGATAATCAACGGATCCTTTTCCGGGCTTGACTTTGACGCGCTCGACTCCGTGCTCACATAATTGTCCTAGTGAATCATCCAAACACTAGAACAACAGTCTTTGGAGGTGTCAAATGCTTGAGTTAAGGAATGCTCACCAGATTGCACCATGAAACAAAATGCTCTTGGTCTGTTTAGTGATTCAAGGCTAAGGAGTCGTTCAATCTCATACTTATTAAATTTGTTCTGCCGCTTGGAGATTATATTCTCCTTGGAAACTTTATCCTCAGAATACGCAAGGTTAGCCAGTCCATTCTGAGGTGGTTATATTAGCAGAGGAATTTCTGGAGGTTTCGAAAATTTTGAAAAGGATTGGTAGCTCGGAAAAAAATTAAGTGAAGGGAAATTCTAGCAATAAAGCCAAGGACGACATAGAAAAAAGTTTCAGCACACAATTCTTTTGTTTTACTATCTGGATTTTTTTCTTCTGCTGATAGCCGTGCAACTCTTGGTTTTTCTGGCAATTAAGGCCAAAATATAAATAATGGTAAAGGATAGAAAGACAGGAGAAGAACCCATGGTCTTTGATACCATGTGAGAACGATTGGTTTTTCTATCCTCTTTTGAATTGCATCCAGAGTATTTATACTAGTCTCCTACAACAATCCAAAAAGTTATGTTCCTAATAATTTGCTTCTATTTGGTACATTCCAGCCCATACAAAATAAATATAGATTTGCCAAGAAATGGATATCTTAATAACATAATGATGATCTTTTCATGCTTCTTCTTCCCCCCTGCCCCCTCTTACACTTTGGATAGATACATGGCCTTAATGCACTCTTTTGCCATTGACCTGGAAGTCTCTTGTATAGAATTCGTAGTACAGAAAGTATGGAATCCTGTACTCTAGAGTAGGTAAGAAGTCTTATTAACTCTCTTTTCTTTCCATATTACATTTTTTAAGATTTCTTCAATTTCTCTTAAGTTCTCTTGATTTTCACGTCTCCCTTTATTGAGAAATGCCTTTACATTTGGACTCATTTGCTTTGAAGTCAACGCTATAGATCATACAAACCAGAGGACTTTGGCTTGTTGCCTGCTCTTCATTAAAATTGACTCCGGGACTAATATAAGATTTCTATCACCTCCTGTTCACCTTCATTTTCGACAATATAACTAGTTTTCCCGTCTCTTCCAATTCCTTGATTGTCTTTTGAGCAGTGTGGCTGAATAATTCATCATTAGAAGTTTCATGGTTAGCACCCACATTTGGCTCCGTCAAACTACTTGTCCGGCATTTTCTTAGTAATCCTTTGGAATGAAGACCTTTGATTGGTTTGATATCCTTGGTAGAAGCTGAATTGGAGACTAAATCTAAGCTTCATTGCTGAACAAGTTGTCCTTGGTAGAAGCTGAATTGGAGACTAAATCTAAGCTTCATTGCTGAACAAGTTGTCTCGAGCAGTTGAGTCCGTGTCCTTTTATGACTTGTGTTATTCAATCAGCACTGATCCTTACTGAGAATTGAACTGAAAATCAGTTTGTGTGTTCCTTGCCCACCCTATGAAACTTTCTCCGTTATTCTAGCAATTTCCACAAGCAAGTTGGTCCTGTTTCCATAATTATCAACATCAGTGCCAGTTCCTTTCTTTCATTCTTGTTGTCTACTACGATTCTCTCTAGCAGTACAATTGTATTCATAGTCTCAGTAATCTGCTCATTTCCTACTTGTGACGCTGGCTCTTGAAGTCTCGTCAGTTTAGTTACTCAGTTCTCGGGTCTTAACATCCTAGCTGACACGAATTTTGCCAATCGTGACCAAATCTAATTCATGACATTGTCCTGTATGAGTCATGAGTCAGTTAATGACTGATCTAGTGAACTACACAAACTTCTTTGAAGCATATAAATCTCCCTCTTCGCAGTATCCTACATGTTTGATCTCCCACTGCTGGTGATGGTTTTTACATGTGATCCGTTGTCATTCTCAGCCTTTACCCCAAATGCAACTGCCGGGGGGTATATTTATGGTGCCTCTCCAGATTTTCTTTTCCTCCATTATTACAAAACATATTCTATATTTCAACAAAGTTTTCGTCACAAAAGTCTCAATTATAGCCTTTCCCTAGTCAATATGTAACATCCCAATTCACTCGATATGATATTGTCCGCTTTGAGCTTAGCTCGAATTCTTGGGCTTTCACCTAAAAGGCCTCGTACTAATTGGGAATGATCCTTTCACTTATAAATCATTCCCATTTTCCTTTCCTAGGCTATGTAAGATTATAGCTGCTACAATCTCCCCACCTTATGGGGACCAAATCGTGTCCACACATTTGACTGGACTTACGCTTTGATACCATTTATAAATATAGTGTCTCATGCCACCGTCTAGTTCTAAGAATCATCGAAATCATGCAATTGAAGATTCCAGCATGTACGACATCAATAAGGAACTCTAATCATTCCATAACAGAAGATCTATACACTATTAAGCATGATTAACCTAGTATAATCCACTAGAAGGATCCATAACGGCTTAAAAACATTATTGATTGAAATTATAACTATAAACATAATCAAAACACTCTGGAAAAACAAACTTCTTTCACTTAGTATCTCACGTTAAATAATAAAATTGTCTTTTGAAGTAATAATTGCAGATCTCAAACGAACATCCCCGAAACCTTCTACAATCTTCATTCTTCTTGGCCACGCCTGGAAATGAGACCAATTTATAAGTGAAAGGACCACTCCAAATTGGTTTGAGGCCTTTTGGGTTAAAGCTTAAGAACAAAACCGTATGGTCTAGGTTCAAAATGGACAATATCATACCAAGTGGATTGAGATGTAATAGATGGTATCAGAGCTTAAACTCAGTAATAAGTTTGGCCAACGAGGACGTTGGACTCCCTGAGGTGGGGTGATTGTAGTAGCTACATTCCCACATCGCCTGGGGGAAGGAAAATATGACTGATTTATAAGTGAAAGGACCAATCCTACTTGGTATGACGCCTTTCGGGTGAAAGTCGAAGAACAAAACTGTGGGGGCTAGTCCAAAGCGGACAATATCATACCAAGTGGATTGGGATGTTACACAAAATGTCATTGAAGCTCACCTCGGTTTTTGTAAAATTGAACTTTATTTAAGACAAGAAAGATAAAAGATAAATCACAGGATAGTGAGGTAGTGAACTTATTTAATGTAGAAACTTGATGACCAAGAGCAACAGAAACCTATTTCTTTGTCTTTAATGTGCTATAACCATCCATTTTTTTGATGGAATATGGAATATAGGACTTTTCTTGGAAAAATATATTTCTTTGATGGAGTATGGAATATGACTTTTTCTTGGAAAAAGGTGCCTCTTTGAAACCTCTAGATTTAATGTGTTAGACGTGACATATGTGCCTTTGCTTGTGTGCTATATGCTATGTTTGTGGAAAATAAATTCTGTGTTACTTGGCCATAACCCATTTGTATCCTCATGTTGTAATTACGAGTGTATCGTTGCCAGTGCCCATCACTATAGTCCTACATTATTTATTTTGTATGGCATGGAGAAAGGAGTAGTCCGGCTAGTGAATTGTTATTATAGTCAATTCCTTAGATCAATTACTTCCTTCACCCTATGAGATTTGGTAAACTTCACCTTTTTGGATGTCCTAAAATTTGCTTATTTTATGAGACAGCAAGAGTAAGACTTTATGCTACATACATTTCTTGGCTTATTCACTATTGATGAATTCTTATGTAAACAAATTTGTTGATAAGCAAAAATACTTATTGGTCACCGTGTTTTTGGTGTTATGTACTTATAGAGAATATTTTGTTATCCCATCCATTCCAAGCACGCCATGTTTCTTAACTTGCGTGCGTTTTTTTTACCAATATAGGAATTAATTCCATATGCACACTTTTTGTTTCGACTCTTATTCTATGCTTTTGTACTGAAAATGTGCAATTCTATAGTATTTCCTGGTTTTATTAACTTTTTAAAATTAGAAATATCACGTCACATCTATGAAAAATTATAACTTGAAGTTGAGATCTATTCTACTACCCTGCATGACGAGGGAAAATGAAAGATAAAAAAAGAGAGGAAAAGAACACTTGATTATATGTGTTTTGTAGAATGGACCGAGAATGGAAAGTGGACAAGTTATAGTAATTGTAATTAATTAACGATTGTAATTTGGGATATTTGGTAGGTTAATTTGCTTGCTAACTTAGAAGATTAGTTTTCCTTTTATTCTTCATCTTATATATATAAATTGATTGTAATCGGGGCTACTAATATATCGAAAAAGAGAGTATTTTTCTCAATTCTGTATCTTTTTCATGTATCAGAGCTTAGGTTGTTCTAACCTAGCAGACTATGGCAGAATTCCTCATCAATAACACGGGGTCAACAACCTCCAGCACTGAAGCAGAGGTTTACCCCTCAATTTGTCCCAATGTATTCAATACGTTTAAGCTCATTGTCGAGAAATTGAATGGAAATTTTTTCACAAATAGGCCTAGTCGATAAAATGGGTAATTGATGGAAAAGGGAAGCTAGGTTATCTTACCTTACCGGTGAAACAAAGAAGCCGATCGACGCTACCCTACTGCAACGGTAGAACTCTGAAAACTCCATGGTAATTGTTTCGCTCGTGAACTCCATGAAACCTTCTATAGGGAAAACCTACATCTTGCTTCCAAAGGCGAAAGATGTTTGGGTTGCCGAGAAGGACACTTATTCAGATACCGGAAATGCATCACAAATTTTCCAACTTAAAACCCGTTTGTGGCAGAACAAACAGGGGACAAGAGATGTTACAGAATACTTCATGGAGACGACATCTCTTTGGCAAGATCTTGACCTAAGTAGTGAAGAAGAGTGGAAGTGCCCTAATGATATCGTCTTATACAAAAAGGGCAGGAAAATTAGAGGGTCTATGTATTCTAGCAGGTCTGAATCAGGAGCTAGACGAGGCCAGAGGTCGAATTCTAGGGCTGCGCCCACTGTCGTCCATTCATGAGGTGTTCGTGGAGGTATGTCGTGAAGAATCTCGTTGGCATGTGATGTCGAAGGAAGTCTCTGAAAAAATGTCGGCCTTGGCCCGAAAAAAAGAATGAACCTCCAAACATATCAAGTTATGGGTTTAGACGTGGTAAGCAAAATGGCCAACACTTAGGCTAGAAATTGAACACATCAACGGACCTTCAATTGGAAGTGGAGTTTCGGTTTTTTCAAAAAGAGCTATAAATGGGTTAACCCAAAAAGAAAGAGACGACCTTGGTGTAAGCATTGTCGCAGGTTAGGCCATCAAATAGACATATGTTGGGAAATTAATGGGAAACCCAACGACTAGAAACCGAGGCAAAACACGAGGAGTCGGGGTTATCAAGCCGAAACAAAAAATAATCTAACCTAAAGCGGTGCATTCAATTCCGAAATGGAGCAACTCTGTCAACTGTTCTCGAGCTTTCAAACATCTTGTCAGTCTTTCCCTAAAGGTCCCTCTAGCCCACTAGCCCACAAAGGCAAATTTCTTAAAGACTTAAATACCTCACGATATAAAAATGCTTGGATTATTGACTTCGGTGCATCCGATCACATGACATACTTGTATCACCTATTCTTTTCATACTCAACGTGTCTTGGCAACATTCGAGTTAAAATTGCATATGGCTCACTCTCATCTGTTGCAAGAATAGGGAGTATTCGAATATCTGAGTCCCTAACGTTGGAATTTGTCCTTCATGTTTCAAATTTGTCTTGTAACTTGTTATCGGTTAGTCAACTAACAAAAAATTGCAATCGCGCTACTAATTTCTTTCCATCATATTGTGTCTTTTAGGACCTTTTATCGGGGAAGACGATTGACAATACTAAAGAATGTAAGAGATTGTACTACTCCGAGGAAGCTGGTGTAAGTAAACTAGGTCGACTTTCAAGTTGTAATTTTGCATCTACCTTTAAGGATTGTGAAATCTTGTTATGGCACAATAAAATAGGTCATCCTAGCTTACAATACTTAAAACATGTTCTTCCTTCAATTTTCATGAATAAAACACCTATTGAGTTTCAATGTAAAAGTTGTGAATTTGTAAAGCATTAGCGTACATGTTTTCCAAAATTCACGTACAAACCATCTAAACTATTTATAATTCACAATGATCTATGAGGACCTTCCCTCAATCCTAACCGTACCCAAACAAAGTGGTTTGTCACATTTATCGACGACCACACTCGAGTATGTTGGGTTTATTTATTGAAAGAAAAACCGGTGTTCGATCAGTATTTCTAAACTTCCATTCCATGATTCTGACATAATTTCAAACAAAACTTCAAATCCTTCACACTGATAATGGCACGGAATACTTCAGTGTTTCTTTGCAAAACTATCTAAAAAAACATAGAATAGTCCACCAAAGTTCATGTGTCAATACCCTAAATAAAATGGGATTGCTGAACGAAAAATAGACACATACTAAGCTTGTGTTTGACACCCATTTTAGGTGTATTATAAATTTTGGAATATTGATTGATGGAAGAATGTTTGGTTGAAAATTAATGAAAAGTTTTAGATTTGTGTGTAATATTATTTTATTTGGAGAATGTGTGGTTATAATTAAGAAAAAGAATTTTTTTTTAAAAATTAATAGGTGCCAAACATAATGTAAAATTGCTCATGCCATTAGTTTACTATAAATATGCCAAAAAGCATTCTGGGGAGATGCCATTCTAACATCTAATTATCTCCTCAATCGACTGACTATTTGGACTCTCTCCTTCGACTTACCCCTACAAAGACTCCAAAAACACTTACCTACTTCCCGTTTTAGTTCAAATCTACCTCTAAAAGTGTTTGGTAGTACTACATTTGTACACAATCATTTCCATCATCGAAACAAACTGGAATCACATGCCATCAAATGCGTGTTTATTGGGCACTCACCTCCTCAAAAATGCTACAAATGCTATGACCCTTCCGAAAAAGGGTCCTTGTTAGCCTTGACGTCACGTTCTTTGAAAAAAAACCTTACTTCTAAAAACCTTCTCTTCAGGGGAAGAGCTCAAGTGAATATTGGTTTTCAAATTAAGAGTTCTTAAGACTTTGTCCTTTCCCCGACTGACCTCAAATATACTAACCCTTCTAATGTGCCATATACAAAAGAAAACTTGAATTCAGGGAGAGATGGAGGAAAACAAAGTGACAAGGAGATATTAATTTATTCAAGAAGTCCTAAATTGAAGTATAAGGAAACCCTCACACTTGAAACACCAAGATAGTCCGAACCGGTGATGGGAACTGATGATAATTCCTCTGATGATCCAAATAATAATCTACCTATTGCTCTCAGGAAACAAACTTGGTGATGTACTCTACATTCTATTTCAAAATTTATATCTTATAATGCTTTATCTACAGAGTTTCGTGCTTTTATCACTAACCTTGATAAAACAGAAATTCCAAGAAATATTCAGGAAGTCTTGGAATCACCCAAATGGAGAGAGGCAGTAATGGAGGAAATGAAAGCCTCAAAGAAAAATGAAATTTGGGAAGTGGTAAACCTACCGAAAGGAAAGAGACATGTGGGTTGCAAATGGGTCTTGAACTTGAAGTACAAGACCGATAGGATAATAGAATGCTACAAAGCTCGTTTGGTTGCCAAAATATATACTCAAACCTATGTCATCGACTACACAGAAATGTTCACCGTGGCAAAACTAAATACAATTTGAGTTTTCCTGTCATTAGAATGACAAGTGAACTTGTCATTAGAAGTGAACCTAGACTGGCCTTTTCAACAGGTGGACATTAAAATCGCATTCCTCAATGGGGAACTAGAAAAAGTCTTCATGACAATACCACCAGGCTTCAACAAATTAAATGAGGAAAATCGAGTGTGTAAACTCAAGAAATCTTTATATGGGCTTAAACAGTCATCTAGAACATGGTTCAATAGATTTACAAAGGTATTAAAAACTCGAGGATATCAGCAAGGGTAGACAGATCATACCATCTTCTACCATCAATCTAGAGATGGAGCAAAAACTATCCTAATTGTATATGTGGATGATATTATATTAATAGGGGACAACATAGCTGAGATGGAAAGATCAAAGAAGTGCCTAGCAACTGAATTTGAAGTAAAAGACCTCGAACAAATGCGGTACTTCTTGGGGATGGAGATTGCAAGATCAAAGAAGGTTATCAGTGTTTTCCAACAAAAATATATTCTTGACATGTTAACTGAAACCGACATGATGGGATGCAAACCAAGCGATACACCTATTGAGGCTGGAAAGGTGACAAAGTACACATGAAACCCGTGGAAATAGACAGATATCAAAGACTAGTTGGAAAGTTGATCTACCTCTTACAGGCTAGACCTGACATCGCTTTTGTCGTCAGCATGGTCAGTCAGCAAATGCACTCCCCCAAAGAGGTTCATCTGAAAGCAGTATATAAAATCTTTAGGTATGTAGAAAAAACCTCTGAAAAAAGACTGTTCTTCGAAAAAGATAAGAGGAAAGGAGTCGAAATATTCACATATGCAGATTGGGCTGTATCAACAGAAGATAGAAGATCTACTATCGGCTACTGCACCTTTGTATGGGGAAATATGACAACTTGGAGAAGCAAGAAATAAAATGTGGTAGCTAGAAGCAGTGATGAGGCTAAATTTAGAGTTGTTGCACTAGGAACATGCAAAAGACTTTGGATAAACTTTTGGTTGAACTGAAAGTCGGAGTGAAATTTCCAATTAAACTCTATTGTGATAATAAAGCAGCTAACATTTCTCTCAATCCATGATAGAATCAAACATGCAGAAGTGGACAAACATTTTATCAAATAAAAGGTGGACGATGAGATTATTTGTATGACATATGTCCCTACAAAAGAACAAACAACAGATATACTCACAAAAGGATTGTCCAAACAAGCAATTGACGACTTCATCCGCAAGTTGAACGTGATCAACATCTATAGTTCTAACTTGTAGAAAAGGACCGAGAATGGATAGGGGACAAGTTATAGCGACTATAATTAATTATCGATTGTAATTTTGGATATTTGGTAGGTTTATTTGCTTCCTAACTTAGAAGAGTAGTTTTCCTTTTATTCTTCATTTTATGTATATAAATTGGTTGTAATCGGGGCTGCTATTTTATCGAAAAAGAGAGTATTTTTCTCAATTCTGTATCTTTTTCAGTGATACATACTGTTAAGAGAACAACTTGTCTGTGGTTTGAGATTATTTTGGTGAAGGTGAAGTGTATCTTCTTATTCCGATTGTATCAGCAGTGCATATTCAAATATAATGATATTGTTTATTACATTTCAACAACATAGGAATCCGTATATATGTTGTCCACATGGAGATATTGCGATTTCCTGAATGATTCACATTAGATAAATATGATGATGTATGATTCTTACATGTCTTCCGACTCTAATTTTTTTGTGCATGACATTGCTAATTTATTATAAATAAACAACCTAGTGTAGCCCGGCCTTCCATAGTTGGCAATAAAATGTTTTGGCAGACTTGCAGTTTTACTCATCTAGAAAATTTGTGTGATGTATATGTGCTTATTTCATGGAAGGCGTCATCTACAATATATAAAAACATAAAAACACTTTTCCAGAATTACTTCAATTGTTCTGCAGTACAAGTATAAAAAGTATTTGTGGGGATAAGAGAGAACTGAGCTTCTTTCTGAGAAAGAAATGCCTAATGTTTATTTTATTTTTTCAATTTCATCATTTGCTTCTAATAGTTCCCTCATCAAATGCCATGTAATTTCATTGAATTTTGAACTGATTCACGTACAGATAAAGAGAATAGGAAAAACAAAAAGAAAGAAAAATTTTATGTACAAAAGGTGATGTTTTGAAAATTTTCAGGGTGGGACTTGCAGATTTCTAGGATCCGTCGCTTGCAGTTGGCTTTGGACTACCTGAAATTTGAGGAGATTGAGAAGTAAGATTCTGTATTTTTTGGCCTTTAATGAATGTGTCATTCCTTTCCGTCAAGAACCTATGAATTTTTGTCTTATATGTTAGCTATTTATACTTGTCTATTCTTCTTGATTGGACGAATAGTTCTTTAGAAAGGCTCATGGGTGTCAATCTGGTGGAGGAAGGTATCACAAGGTTGCTCTTTGCTGCTATTTATTTGATGTTCTATAAAGTTAGCAATGATAATGAGGTTTCAGCTGCACAAAGGTATGATACATTTCTTGTTTTATGAGTTACTATATCTTGTTTTTCGGACAGCCCCATAAATTTCTTCTCAATTAATTGTCTAGGACCATTCTCCCTCTTGTCTGCTATCGGTACCTCATCTAATAGCTTAACTGCTTGATAGGGAAGGATATCGCGTTTTTATATCTTTCATGCACCTCGTGTGGGCTGAATTCCTTTGAATGGGTGATATGAGAATTGAACTCAGCTTTTGTGCATGCTTAGATACCTTGGAGATCACCATATCATTTAAAGGTTTTAACCGATAGTAATTAATGTCTTTGCACCATGTGCGCTCAGAAGTAGGAAGCTTCGGAACTGACATAATGGTTTCTTTTATCCCTGTTTTGAACATTGGGCTTTTAACAGGTGCTTCTCACCTTATTTCTTTATGTTCCAGTCATAGAGTAGATGAATGAAAAATGGATTTGTCTATATCTTGTTGGAACCATCTGTACCCTGTTCATCCTCTGGAGCTCTGTTGTACCCCAGATTGATGAAATATGAAGAATTAAGAAAGGGGTTTTCCATTTCTTAAAATAAATATATGAAGATATATTGATTTAAAAAACCAGTAGGAGAGTTGATCATTCAAACCTCCCAATGTTCAGATGTAGATCTTAGACCTATGGATTGGGATATTCCTGAAGCTCTTTCTGAAAATTGGAAGTTAGTTAGACTAAAGGAAAACCGACTTGAACAGAAAAGAAGTGAGACAGACATAAATATACAAAGTGACGGGAAAATCTCTTTCTCAGTAACACATGATCAATCAATAGAACATTGATACATATGTAATTGAACAAACACTAATTGAAAACTGCTCCTCTGCTGATTTATTTTTTCAGTCATTAGAGTTTTGGCTTGGTTACCAAAGAGATTTGGGGGAGGGGGGTAAACTTTGTTGCTGGAAAATGATAATGGGTGAAATGGATTGGTGTTTAATTGAATGATGAGAGGGAGGGACACCTTAGAATTTCTTCTCTGATAATGAGCAGTCCTCAAATGCTGTCTGAATAATCTATTAAATCAGTACAACTGGGATATCAGTTGGAAGAAGGTTTACCTAAACTTTTGCTGGCTGGTGTTGTTTAATTTAACGAGTGTTTGATAGTTCTTATGTTCATATTGTGATCAGGCTTCTTGCATTTGCCACGGATTTTGCAACCAAGGTCATACGTAAATATGGTCTGCTGCAGCATAACAAAGATAATTTGGAGCCACAGGGTACTAGAGGTAATCAAGATTTTTCTCTTCCACCAGACCTGACATGTAAAAAACATAATGGTGTGGGAAATTCAAGAAGGCTTCATGATATGGCTCAGTTTTTGGTGATAATCCGGAGTTTGCAGCGGCAACTTAATACCAAATTCAAAAGGCCAGGTCAAGGATTGGTATGCTCTCATCTACTTTTGCTAATTTTTGGTATGATAAAGTTTTTATAACACCATAATTAATGGGGTTTTCCCCCCTTTTTCTTGGTTTTAGGTCAATGATTTGGGGGATTCAAGTTTGGTGAATATGGATTTGTCTGAGGATGAGTCCAAAGATCTAGTTGTTTCAGCAAATGCGTTGTCGTTAGATACATTAAACCAATTGGAAAAATCATATCCTGCACCAGAAACAGATTTAATTAGTTCCGAAAACCTCGCTTTACTGCCTGCAGATACTTTTGCGACCAAAACCCATGAAGATTTAGAGAACTTCCAAGGAGCAGTCCTTGTTTCTGAAGGAAGTGCTCTTGGAAAAAGAATTCTTCCTTTGGAGAATCCTAAAGAGATGATTGCACGATGGGAGCTAAGCAATGTGGACCTGAAAACTATTGTCAAAGATGCTCTGCTTCTTGGTCGTCTTCCTCTAGCAGTACTCAAACTGCACCTTCAACGTTCAAATGATTTTGTCCCTGGAACAGAAACTCATGATACCTTTAATGAAGTCCGTGTTGCTGGGAGAGCAATTGCTTATGATTTATTTCTAAAGGTTGGTTGATTCTGGTTCTTTGCTTGAAAGAGTAATGCCTTTTGTACTAAATATTCCTTTGATGTATAGGGTGAGATTGGCCTCGGTATAGCAACATTGCAAAAGCTTGGGGAGGATGTTGAAACCACCCTCCGACAGTTAGTTTTTGGCACTGTTAGGAGATCTCTTCGGGTGCAAATAGCTGAAGAGATGAAAAGATACGGATACCTTGGACTGCATGAGCTGAAGATTTTGGAGATACTTTCACTCATCGAGGTATTTGTCTCGCCTCAAATACTAGAATTTGAGACATGAATTTCCTTTTTCCCCCCCTTCACACTGCAAATCCTTAACGCTTCCAAGCAAATCAAAGATCTTGCGGTAACATAAATCGAAACTTGAGTCTGAGTTACACAAAATAATCACATTTAACAAGATCTCATCCCTTGGATGCAAGTTTTAAAACTATACATAATATCTTAGTTTGTCCCACTTGAACCAAATCTCTTTCTTATCAATCCATCCACGATTGGACTCTTTCCCTCCTTCGTATCCATGATCTACAATATTCTCCATTAAGAGAACAAAATAAACTAGGCTTAATAAGGCTCACAAATCCATGCATCTGTGCATATAAAGCTTGTGCCTTCCAACATATTTAGATATTTTAATATGCAGTTTATATCATTATCACATTATAGAAGGATAAGAAATGATAGCTATTGTGAAGGATACAAAATGAACAGGGTTGCTAATAATTTGATATATCACGTTCCAACTCATACCTCCTGTGCTCTTTCCACGTGATTGTTCATTTAGCTCGAAATATCCAAGTGTATCTTGCCAAATCTCCACCCCTCACCATGCAACTATCCATTAACACACAAAAAAGGATTGGAACACCAAGTATGACATGTCGAACTGATGAACCCCTTAGTTTCTTGGATGATCTTGAGCCATCCTTGACCCATTTCCTGATCACAAATTCAACTATCAAAAGAGTTCATGCATCCACATTATTTGTCTTGTCTGTGAAAAGCAACACACATCACCCTCTATTTTTTATATACCAAATATGCAAATAATCACAAATTTTACACATGAAATTGCTCATGTGTGCAGTAAAGTACACACACCAGACCTCATGTTTGAAATAACTAGATGCGTATCTTTTCAAGAACTTAAATCAAGTGCTCTCAATTTATTATTACTTTGGAACTAAGCTCCCATTTGTTGGGGATTAAAATTAGGTTTTTAGTAGATTTTAATAAAATATGATAAAATGTGTGATTGAAAAGTTGTGGGATCTATGAAATATGTTGTTAAAAGTAATTGTTGACTTTGACTTAGATTAAAATTTAGATTTTAATCCCTACCGAACAGGGACTAAATATATTCCGAGAGAACGAGTAATAATAAATATGGCATATTAGATTCAATTAAATACAACACAAATGGTGTTTAGAATCTTAAGACAATACTCTTATCATAATAGAAGATTCCATTCCAGAATACATCCCGATGATTTCAGTTTTATTAAGAACCTAAGCATTTGAGAGTTTCTTTAGATACAAAGCTGATCGAGACTTACTATTTATGTCAGTTACAATAGATTTAAACACTTGCGAACCTGTCAGAATCTATAGAGCTAGACCTTTATTTATCCTTATTAAACTATTAACTGACTATGCTATGCAAATAAGTGTGAAGATTTCATATTTGTATGCTACACACCCCACTCTTCAATTAAGAATCAAACCTTATACAATGTGCTTTCCTAATATTTCTTGATCGCGATATGTTAACTATGAATCAAGTTCTTGTGATTTATATAGTTAAATACATGGATTACGACTTTTCCTCCTAGTTGCAAGGTACTTTGACGCAAGGTTTAACCTAATTACTAATCAAACGTCTTGAGTTGAATTTTAGATTCAATTTGAGAAACTTATGCCTTCATAAATCTCAGCAAGTACAGAAAATCTCTGCACAAGGGCTATGAATCTTAAATGGGTTTAGTTCAAGTAAATCACCTTTCTTTACATAAAATTTCAGCATTTATCATCTATTTTTCCATATGAAGAACAAATTATAGATATTGCACTATTTGATCTGTTGTATGATAAGACAAGGCATATGGAACATAATATGAATCTGTTATTTCAAAACAATGAATTTGTACTTGTTCGGAAACATCATGTTTAGCTCAATATGTTTAAGTGCAGAGTAAGATAACAATGTATACATTGAATACCCTGCTTGTTGCACGAGGAACTGTATATTTCTAGCTTAAAGAAATTTAGCGTCTGGTATATGACTAATCGAATACACAGGTCGTAGTTCTTTTATTGTATGAAAACAGGACATCCTTAAAACCTAGAATTGAGGCATTAGAGCATGTGGGACAGTTTAATATTCCTTTTTATATGTTTCAAAGTTTTACAACTAGAAGTGCTTTTGAACTGACACTTGGATGTTTTTGCAAAAGAGAGTTTATCCTTGCAATAGTTTTTGGAGGACTTTTGGTGGCCGATGGAAAGAGCTTAAGAGACTATCAAATAGAGATGCACCGGGGGAGATCGGTTTGCACCTACTGCATCCACCATACAAAAGTCTTATCATTCCATGTGGTGAGATTGATGGAGTTGTTCTGGGTTCATGGGCAAGTATTGAAGAACAGTCTATCCCTCCTGGAGTTGATGGTGACTGCAGTGAATCAGCTTATTGGATTGCTGCTGCAGCATGGTCAGATGCCTGGGATCAAAGAATTATTGATCGGGTAAGTCGCATGTTAAAGTTCCCAACATTGTAGTTAGTGCCTCTTGGCGTCTGTTACATCTTTCGATCTTAAGGACTCTCCCTGGAATAGGTACATTAAAATGGATGTGTGATCACACTAAAATGGAAAGAAATTTTAATATGGCAACAATTGGAGGTGACAACAATTAAAGATAAATAAAATGAATAAAATCTTAATAGTAGGGGAATGTCATGCTTAGAACTAAAGAATCTCACTCTTACAAGAATGACGCAATCCAAATAGAACAATCTAGAAGAGAAAAAAGGTAATAAACATGACCTGAGGCAGTTGCAAAAGATTCGAGATCCTCCCACCTTTTAGAATAGGTAACAGGGATACTGGCGAAAAGAGATTGTTGTAACTGGCCTCCACTGCACAGGAATAACACTTCGATTGTTACATAGGTAACACTTTAGTGCATAAATTATTGTACAGGGATGTGAAGTAGACGAGCTTGAATAACCAAAAATGTTCCCCACCATGTTAGTCAATCAGTTTTAGACCAGCTTGACTCCTTTGCCCCTGCCAGGCTAATGAAGTTCATTTGTTTGAGAATAAATTTCTTTTAAAGATCAGTATGGATGAAATATTTTCTTATACTTCACGTTTTGTCTCCTTTAAAACTTCAATGTGTACATATTATTTGCACTCTACCCAGTACAAAAATAAATAATGGGAGATTATTTCTTTTTCATATTAAATTATGTCGAAAGGAAGTCTGGATCAGAAGACAATCATACACCCATTATATTTCTTCTATTCTACTATCCATCGAGGGATTTATGTGGATCCATTTGCTTGCCATTGGAAAATATTATGCTATATGAAACTTACTGAATGCAACATAGTTTAAGCACACAAATATTACTGGTATTAAATTTCTAGGCTTGCCAAAAGATGCTCCCTAGTCAGGATTGAGCTTTTGATTCATTTCGAGGAATATGAGGTAAATTTTCTCAAGAACTGCCCGACTGTTTGATAATCTCCTTGCTGTGCAGGTAGTGCTGGACCAACCACTTCTTATGGGTGTTAATGTATTGTGGGAATCACAACTTGAGTATTACATATGCCACAATAACTGGGTTGAAGTTTCCAAGCTACTAGAGGTAATTCCATCTTACGCATTATCTAGCGGAAGCCTCAGCATCAGTTTGGATGGTTTACATTCGGCTTCTTCTGTTGAGTATGGTGGGGAGCTTTCCGAGTATAACCACTACCCAAACTTTCTTGAAGAGCTTGATGCTGTGTGTATGAATGTCCCTAGTATCAGAGTGTTCAGATTTCCCACCAATAATGTGTGCTCCTCCTGGTTGAGAATGCTTATGGAACAGAAGCTTGCCAAAAAGTTTATATTCTTAAAGGATTTCTGGCATGGTACTGCAGAGGTTGTACCTCTACTGGCACAATCATGTTTTATACAAGGCATGCCTGATAATTCTTTCCTGGATGGGTCTGTCGACCGCTCTTCAGATTCAATACTTGTTATTGGTGATGTATCGGTTAATCCAGATGCTGTCCAAGCCTTGCACAAAGTTTTCATACGCTTCTGTGCACAGTATAACTTGCTGAACCTTCTGGACGTTTACCTTGACCATCACAAATTGGGTGCAGACCAAAATTATGTTTCTGTTTTACAGGATGCAGCTGTAAGTGACTTGATATTTTTCTCTCTTGAATATACTTCCCTCAGCTTGTCACTTTGAGAAACTCACTATCTAAATGTGTAGGCATTTGTATACCATTTTTTAAAGCTCAGTTTATTATTATTTATTTAACGATGTGCATACTGTGGAAGTTGTTTACATATTACATGTTAATATATTGACATTTAAAAGTGTATAGTTGATTATTTTTGAACTTCTTCTCTGATGAATTTGATTAATGAGTAATATGCTGACTCATGTCAGTTCAAGGTTTTAATCATTTACTCTCGTGGCATGCTTCTTCAGGCTGATAACGAGTGGGTGAAATGGCTGATCTTGCTAAGGGTTAAGGGGAAAGAGTATGACACATCGTTTTCTAATGCTCGAGCTGTTGCTTCGCGTAATTTAGTTTCTGGGAGTAATCTTAGTGTTTTGGAGATCGATGACATTGTACGAACTGTTGATGATATAGCAGAAGGAGCAGGGGAAATGGCTGCTTTAGCCACATTAATGTTTGCTCCGATTCCTTTGCAAGAATGCCTAAGCAGTGGTAGTGTTAACAGACAATATAGCTCCTCTCAATGCACTTTGGAAAACCTTAGACCTGCCCTTCAGCGGTTCCCTACGTTATGGCGCACACTTGTCACAGCTTGTTTTGGTCCTTACAATGTTTTTGCTCCTAAAACAAAAGGTGAACCTTATGCTCTTAAGTTACTTTGGCCCCTATCTATTGTCCCTGCATGAAATAATCCTATAGAATAAAATTCCGACCACAATCATTTCTGGTCCCTAATTATTTCTTTGATTTACAGTGTCTGGTGTTTCTGACATATTAGACTACTTGAATTGGAGGGAAAATGTATTCTTCTCTTCTGCCCATGACACTTCACTACTGCAGATGGTCCCGTGTTGGTTCCCAAAAGCTCTCCGGAGATTGATTCAGCTATATATGCAGGTTAATATAGAACTGGGCTTGAATAGTTGTATCATGTTGGAAAAATGGTCTAATTTATCTATAAAGGGAAACTAAAAGAATTTTTTACTGAACTTCTGCCTGCTTCATATCTATGCATGCTATTAACTTGCAAAAACTCGCTAGAATATAGCCAATTTGCGATTAACACCACTGGATGCATTTGGGATGTGTTTCTGACTGCACCCAGCCTTTCTTTCTGTCAAAACAGGGGCCAATTGGATGGCAATCACTAGTGGATCCGCAGACTGGAGAATTTTCTATGCTGAGAGATATCTATTATTTAGTAAATTCCAGTGATCAGGCTGAGATCAGTGCCTTGTCTTGGGAAGTTGCGATCCAGAAACAAATAAAAGAGGAAATCTATGCAACTTCGTTAGAGGTTTGACTGATCTCTTCATCTCAAAATTTTCAATTTTGCATGCAAGAAAGTTCTTGAACTTTGACATTTCCCCAATATGCAGCTCTGGAAATACAGATTTACCTGAAAATTGTCAGGATCTCAGTTTTGAGTTGCTTCCTTGTTGGAAAGGAGAATATTCAGTATTAATCATACCGAATATTAAGGTGATAGGAGTGTAAATATAGGAGATTGAGTCAAGGGTAGAATCGAGAAAATTAGTTAGGATGATTTGATTTTATACAGTTGTTAGTTTCCTAGAATATCTCTCGTGTTTCTATTCAAGTGTACATTGTAAACTTACAAAATTACGGCAATATAATACTTTTCTTTCTCATATTAGTTTATATGGTATCGGAGCTCCAGATCTCTTAAACGAGAAAANTTTTGAGTTGCTTCCTTGTTGGAAAGGAGAATATTCAGTATTAATCATACCGAATATTAAGGTGATAGGAGTGTAAATATAGGAGATTGAGTCAAGGGTAGAATCGAGAAAATTAGTTAGGATGATTTGATTTTATACAGTTGTTAGTTTCCTAGAATATCTCTCGTGTTTCTATTCAAGTGTACATTGTAAACTTACAAAATTACGGCAATATAATACTTTTCTTTCTCATATTAGTTTATATGGTATCGGAGCTCCAGATCTCTTAAACGAGAAAAAAAAATCCTAGTCATCTGCCACCATGTCTGACATTGGTTCCGAGTCCACAAACACCCCTACGAACCAGTAGAAAAATTTTGAAACCGAGACCTCCAGCAACAGGTTACAGGTTTCCCCTCCAGATTCCCATTCTGTCCAGATTATTACAATACCCCTGAATGGAGAAAATTTCCTTCACTGGTCCCAATCAGCGTATATGTACATCCATGGAAGAGGCAAAATTGGATACATGACAGGAGAGAAGGAGCCTGCCCTGATCCCACTTGGGATGCCGAGAACTCTATGGTGATGACTTGGTTTGTCAATTCTATGGATGAAGATATCAGCTCCAACTATATGTGCTATGACACTGCTGAGGAGCTTTGAGACAACAACCAAATGTATTCAGACTTGAGAAATCAGTCCAAGTGTATAAATTGAAGCTGAAACTTGGAGAAATCTGCCAAAGTGAGGATAGCGTCAACAAGTACTTTAATTCTCTGGAACACCTATGGCAGGATTTAGACTTATTCACTGATTATGAGTGGAAATCCCCAGAGGATTGTAACCACTATAAGGAGGAGTGGAGGATAACCCTTTTTTTTAAATTTCTTTTTGTACTTAATATTGAGTCTGATGAGGTTAGCGGAAGGATAATTGGCAAACAACCTCTACCATTAATCGGGGAAGTTTTCTTTGAAGCTCGTCATGAGGAAAGTCGTGAACTTGTCATGCTCGGTAAGAAAACAACTGTCAGTACCATTGAAAGTTCTGCCCTTACTGTTGGTTGAACCAATCTGAGGAAGATTGAAGAGAAGGTTCAATCACCCACCATTGAAGGCCTCTAGCCGCTCATTATGGACGGCCTCTAACCGCTCATCCACTGTACATGAAGCTGAAGTTGTTCCCTTTAGCAAAGAGCAGATGAATCATATCCTTAAACTGCTTAAATCTAACTCCAAATTGTCGGGTACTTCTAATGCTTCTCTTGCTCAAACAGATAGTCAATCAAATTCCCTGTCATGTATTTCACATTTTGCACCTTGGATTATTGATCCAGGAGCTTCTGATCACATGACAAGTTTTTCTCATTTGTTTCACACTTATATTCCTTGTTCTGGTCATGATAAAACTCGTACAGCAGATGGTTCCTTTTCTCCCATTGCTGGCAAAGGTTTGATAAATTTATCTAAAACCTTATCGCTTAAATTTATTCTCCATGTACCGAAACTTGAATGTAATCTCCTGTCAGTCAGTAAATTAACTAGAGATTCTAATTGTCGTGTCACCTTCGGGGAAGATGATTGGGATTGCTTATATGATAGATGGTCTCTATTATTTAGAAGATGAAGATTCCAAGAATAAAAAAGTTCAAGTCCTAAGTAGTATCAGTTCAATCCCAGTTAAGGATCAAATAATGCTGTGGCACTAAAGGCTTGGGCATCCTAGTTTTCCCTATCTTAAAAAGTTGTTTCCTATGTTATTTCGTTGTGTGGATTGTTCTAAATTTCATTGTGAAAACTGCATGTTATCAAAAAGTCATAAAACTATATTTATCCTTCAAAATCTTATCAAGTTTCAAGACCATTTTATTTGGTTCATAGTGATGTATGGGGTCCTTCGAGGATCAATACTTTTTCAGGGAAAAAATGGTTTGTGACTTTTATTGATGATCATACTTGTTTATGTTGGATTTATTTAATTAGTGAAAAATCCGAAGTTGAGAATTTGTTCAAAAACTTTTATACCATGGTTGAAACTCAATTCCAAACTAAAATTGGAATTCTTCATACTGATAATGGCACTGAGTCTTTTAAAAAGGCTCTTGGAAGTTTTTTAAGAGAGGTATTCATCACCAATCTACTTGTGTTGACACACATCAGTAAAATGGTATTGTTGAAAGCAAAAAAAAAAACATTTACTTGAAGTCTGTTGTGCCATTATGTTTTTGATGTATGTTCCTAAATATCTTTGGGGTGAAGATGTTTTAACATCATCCTATTTAATTAATAGGATGCCTTCTCGCATTCTCAACTATAGTACCCCTCTTGAATGCCTTAATTTTTTTTTCCTGAGACTCGTATTCAATCGAATCTGCCCCTAAAGGTCTTTGGCTGGACCGCGAATGTTCACTTATCTAGTAAGGGTCGGTCAAAGATTGATCTGATGGCTGAAAAAAGTGTCTTTATAGGTTATGCTCCAAACAGAAAGGG
>CAIGRN010177431.1:0-17155 GCA_903798345.1 Fraxinus anomala
ACTTACATATTTAATTCTAGTATCATACTTTGAAATTATATCTTGTGTATTGTATAGCTTTGAGACAAAGTGTCGAAAAAGTTTCAAAAACCAATTCACCCCCCTCTTGGTTAGTTATTCTTGGGTTATCAAAAAGCCAAAACATTAAAGAAGAAAAAGTGAGGGATTATACAAAGTAGAAAAGAAAAAAGTGGAATCATTGAAAACCTCAAGGATGGAGAAGGAGCTTTTCAAGTTTGGAGAATCAAAAAGGGAGTTGGCAACGCTAAACATAGTGTGAATTGTTTTGCTAGTACAGTCCACTTTAAATCGCCATGAGTAAATCACCCAAAAGTCGAGCTCTAAACTATAAATCGAGCGCTTAATGGAAGGCAACCCATTTTTCTATCACTTTTCACTTATTTTGATTAACATTACATTACAAGTAGTTTTAGGGATTGCATTAATTTAGGAACTCGTTCATTTGAATGGGTTTTAACACATTTTAGGTAGTGTTTTAAGACTTGCATTAGTAACTTAAACATGTTTAGTCATAGAGTTCATTTTACTTAAGCTCATCGTTAACATCCTAGCAATATATTGAGCTTACTTTGATGTGATATACATTCTTAAAGTTGCACCTAGATTTCAATCTCTAAACCAATTCGAAAGATCTATCGTTTCCTAGCTATAGGATTTTTGTAGGGCTGCATACTCTGTTAGATTTTTTTTTTTTTATAGGTTAGAACATTTGAATTCTTCTTAATATGAATTCATTGCAAATATTTACACCTTATATGCTATCACTAATAATTATTTTTAATTCTTGAAACAGAAAGTTAAAGTCTAGCAACAAGGAAAAGTGGCGATTGTCATGATGTATACCAGCTAGACCAGCCTAATCCTTCTACCTATTTGCATCTACCCTCAGGGAGTTTCTGATCTTTACTCCTTTATTTTGATTATTTTTTCCTTTTACATTGGGGACAATGTAATACTTTTGTTTGGGGATGGGTAAGTATTAAGATACTTGGGATCTTTGTTTCTTGCTTTTCACCCGCTTATCGGGTTTTTATAACTATTTCAATTTGACAAAAAAATCAAACATAGTGTCTAGTATAGTGTTGAATGACTTGTAAACTATGCTGATATTTATTTGTTTGAATTGAGTACATCTTTAACTATAACCGAACAACACCACAACATGAATTTTTACTTGATTACTTATCCATGTTAGACTGGATTACTTGAGCACATAGCCGAAATTGACTTATCACTTATGTTGGGACATGACGATTATGTGGATTTAATTGTTGATGTTACTGACCTGGGCTTGAGTTGAATTTCTAGATCATTGAAATAGTAACAAAGCAGTTTGGGTGGCAATATTAGTGCTTATGTTCAAAGAAATTTGATGGTTTGGAGTTCTCGGATCTCACGATTGGTTGAAGGAGTTTGTGTTAAGGAGTCTAGAATGGACACGACCACTTTTAAAATTTGAATCTCATATCAAGAGAAAGTGTAATACATCTTATAACTCTCTTCGTAGACTTTATGACTCAAGTTATTAAACCAGTTAGGGTATCTAAAATCTGGTACCCTATAATCATCTGACTTGGAAGTCATCGGTCGAAAACTCACTATAGGGATCATTTAGAAAGTGTAGTGGATAGAAGTCTTGCACATAAGATGTCAAAAAAATAATTATAAGTTCATAGAGAAAGAAAGAGAAAAAATGAGATTTAGATTATCGAAAGGGAGAGGTGCCCAATATGGACTTTGAGATTTGAACTCTAGAGACCGGTGGTGTAACTTTGAGGAACACTTATCATATTCTTTCTAGGTTTACAAGTATTTAATTTTGATCAAATTGTGAGGAAAAATGCATTATAATAATTCTTAGACAACCGCATGTGCTAGAAATACCTCGAGATTGGAGAGAAAAGCATAAGGAGAGATTTTGCACAAGAGGTGTGAGGAAAAACTAACCTTAAGAGGATTGAGATTATGAGTGAATCAACAACACTTGATTGATTGCATTCTAGTATGGGTGTGAGTTCACCATTAGCTAATCACACACACTAGTCGAGCATCGGACAAGTTAAAATATATTTCTCATGTCCTTTGGATCTTTATAAAGTGTTACTTATTTTTAACCTAAGGCATATGGTAAACAATTCAACATTTGAGTCTGTTATTTGTGATTTAGTTTAGGATAATGATATGGTTTATTCCTAAGTTTTGTTTTGTTCGAGAATGAACAAAGGTTTAGTTTGGGAGTGTTTGATAAATGCATTTTTTGCACTCATCTTGGCCATATTACTAAGATTTTATATCATCGAAAGGTTGATATTGTAGTACTTAATTTAGTTTAATTTCCTTTTGTTTCAGCTTTGGACCGATTTCTAAGTAATTGGAAAAGAAAGGAGGATCAATTGGCAATTGGATGGAAGTTTGGGGACTAATATTCATTTGAATAAAAGATGAAGGACCAAAATTGAAGTGATTAAAAATGCAGGATCAAAATCAAGGAAAGAATGAAGAAAATGACTAAATTCCAACATTTCAATAGTTGTTTCGACCATAAACTAATGATTGAAGAAGTTATGGGTTCAATTGGATGCAATTAGATGTTAAAGGACCGAAATTACAAGAGAAAAGGACTTGAAAGAATCGAGAGTAGAATTCGGGGACCAAAACGCAATAGTGAAAGTTGGTATAACGAGGAGACTGCTAGGTTATAAAAGCTAGGCGACCGTCCGACTTGAATTTTCAAAAATAGATGCTGAAACACATAACTGTGTAGCTCGAATTTAGCTTGGGCGACCACCCAAGAAAAAATGCACGGCCAAAATCCTGTTTTCATTCAAAATTCAACGCCAACGAGGAAACTTCCTTTTGGGCCATTATTTCCAAGAATTCTAGAGACTTTTGGGACTTCTTGGAGATTAATATAAATACAACTTACCAACTCAAAATTAGGGGAAAGAATTGATTGCAAAATGAGGCAAATAACACATCAAGGTTGAATCTAAGAATTTCAAGATTAAATTCAAAAATTTATAGGTAAGAACAACTTTTATATATATTTTCTTTTTCTTTTTCATAGAGGTGCAAGACATGGAGCACATGGCTATGAAGGTAGAGGTGAAATTGAAAAGAAAATGAGCAGCAAATTATTCTTTAAGTTCTAATTCTCCTTGGAGACCATAGTGGCATAATAATAATAGGAGTGATCGGACCATTTCAAAGAGTAAAACTGAACTACCTAAGGGAAAAAAAGAGGTACCTAGCAAAAATAAACCCAAATTAGATTCCCAACCTTCTAGGAATAGAGACATCAAATGCTTTAAATGCTTATGTTCAAGCACATGGCATGATAATGCCCAAATGAAATGACAAAGATTATGCATGATAATGGAAAAGTTGTGACTAAGGATGAAAGTGATAGTGATGAGATGCCCAAGCTAAAAGATGCTAGTGATGGTGATGGGGTAGAATACCCAGTAGAAGGTGAAGCACTTTTGCTAAGCTTGCTCTTAATGTACCATTGAAGGTGGGATATGGAGTAGCAGAGAGACAACACTTTTCATACTATATTCTATATTAACAACAAAGTGTATGATCATAGATGGGAGAGTCGTGCCAATTTAGCTAGTTCCTCCCTTGTTGAGAAGTTAGGCTTATCTATGCTAAAACATCATAAACCCTATAAGTTATAGTGATTCAATGAATGTGGGGAGGATAACATTAACAAGCAAGTCCTAGCGAGTTTTACTATTGAGAGGTATAGTGATTAAGTGATGATGTGAACTCCGTTGAAGGATATACCCTAGAACCCACACGGGATTTGATAGAACCCCAAAAGGCTAGAATCAGAGTTATAACCTTGACCTAGTGATTTTTTGTATAAAAAAACAAGGCTGGAAGGGTTAAACACCACAAAGATTGGAAGTCTTTAATAAGTTCAGAATGGTTCAATTAAGAAGATATGAAAATGAATAATCTTACTATGTAAATTAATCTCTCAAATAAAGTATTGGTGTTCTTGTACAATGAATAATTCCTCAAACATATAAACAGTAATAAAGAAATCATATTCTACACAAAAAAACATCAAGATGAACTTACACAGATAGAATTCAAATCAAATTGAAAAATAAAACTTCAAACCCAGTCGGATAACCATGTGTCTGCATAGTTATATTTGTTTTGAGCGCATGGTACAACGAATTTGCTCTTGGGTTCTAAATTTTTTATGTTCGCGAAGGCAAGAAAATTAAAGTCTTGTGATTGCATGGCTTTTCAAAATCAACTCTCTCTTCTTTTGCATGAATCAAAAGCCCTAAGGTTTTTTTGTCCTTCATGCCCATCTTGAAACTTTGTGTTTTACTTGTTCTACTCGACCTCTCGGTCCAGTAGATTGGAAAGTCTTTGAATGACTTCTTTGATCTTCTTTACTCTTAATCTTGTAATTGGTACATCTAAAACATGTAAAGGATCCTTGCTAACTTGTCTTCCGTAATTCTCATCATTCTCTCCCTTTTTAAAAAGAATTTGACTTTGAATCTTCACATACATCAAAGAGAGAAAGATCAGCAACATTGAAGTACCAGACTCATTATACTCACATGGAAGGTCCAATTTGTAGGCATTGTCATTAATCTTTTCAAGGATTTGGAATGTTCCACCTCCTCTAGGATACAATTTAGACCTTCTTTTGTCTAGAAAACATTCTTCACATGTGCACCGTAACCCAATTTCCTGGTTCAAATGTTATACTTCTTCTTCCTTTATTAACTTGAGCCGCATAATGTTCATTCTCATGGATTGACCTTACAAATTCAGCATTCTTCTCCTTATCTAAACTACATCTTTCATCAACTGGTAAAGGAATTAAATCCAACGGAATTTGTAGATTAAAACCATATAAAATTTCAAAAAAGTGAATAAGAAGAAGTAGAATGCATGGCCCTATTATATGCAAATTCTAAAAATTGTAAATACTCCTCCCAACTTTTCAAATTCTTATTGATTATAGTAGGTGAAGGTTGAGTTAATATTTTATTAAATACCTTGGTTTGTCCATTTGTTTGTGGGTAACAAGTAGTAGAAAATAAAACCTTAGTTCCCAACTTACCTCCACAATACCCTCTAAAAGTGGTTAAAGAACTTAGCATCCCTATGAGACACAATACTCCAGGTATCCTATGGAGTCGCACTATCTCTTAAAGAACAAATTGGCTATGTTCCTACATCATCTATTTTATGACATGGAACAAAATGTGTCATCTTATTAAACATATCCACTACCACGAATATAGAATCTTTGCCACTTTTAGTCCTAAATAGTTCCAACACAGAGTCCTATAGCTCATTAGAAATGGGTAAGGGTGTATACAAACCCTACGGTAAAACCTTAAATTTAGACTTCTTATAGATGATGCATCTATTACAAATACGATTAACATCTCTTTTCATCCAAGGCCAATAAAAATGTTCATGCAACATTTATAAGGTTTTCTTAATATCAAAATGTCCCATTAAACCCCTCTTCTCCCTCCCCCCTCCCCCAGCCTCCCCCTCCCCTCCAAAATATGTACTTTACGTACTAACAATTCGCGCATAGAACAATTAAGCATATATAACTTATTTTCCTTGAACAAATTAACATACATGTCCTTAATATATTCAAACTCAAGCATTTTGGCACTTGAAGAAGTAAGAAGTGCATAACTTTTTGATACAGCAACTATGTTCCCCCTACCTTGTTTATACCGAATAACATAGGGAAAAATTTCAATAAACTCCATCCATATTGCATGCTTCTTGTTTAATTTATGTTGGCCCTTTAGATGTTTCAATGATTCATGGTTTGTGTGGTTTACAAACTCAACCACAGGTAATGTTGTCATGTCTCCAAAACTCGAACAAGAACATAAAGCTCTTTTTCATAAGTAGGATAATTCAAAGCTATCCCACTTAGCTTTTCATTTAAATATCCTATTGGTCACCTATCCTGTGTTAAAATGGCTCAAATGTTTTGTTAAAGTTAGATAGTGTTAAAATAGGTGCAGAACAAACCATATACTTAATAATATTAAATGCATTTCTTGTTCAATACCCCTAATGAAACTCAGCACTTTTTTTCACAATCTCAGTGAGTGGTGTGGTAAAATCTTTAACAAAAAGCCTTTAAAAGCTAGCTAAACTATAGAAGTTTCTTATCTCAGTTATGTGTTTAGGTATTGACCACTCTATCATGACTTTTACTTTCTTTTCATCTATTGCAATACCTTTTGTACTAACATAACCGAGAAAAAATACTTTTTCCATGCAAAATGTACACTTCTTAAAATTAGTATAAAGTTGCTCGTCTCAAAACAACAAACCCACATCTCAAATTCTCAATATGCTCATCTAAACTCTTGCTATATGCTAGGATGTTATCATAATAAACTACTATGAATTTTCCTATGAATGCATGCAAAAAATGGTTCATTAATCCCATAAAAGTACTAGATGCATTAGTAGGTCCAAATGGGATAACTAACCACTCATATAACCCATATTTAGTTTTAAAATCAATTTTCCACTCATCTTCTTCTTTCATTCTAATTTGGAAATAGCCTCTCTTAAGATCTACTTTATCACAAATACAAGATCTTGCAATTAATCAAGCATATCATCTAACATAGGTATGGGATGACGATACTTTACCGTTATGTTGTTGAATGTCCCACAATCGATGCACATTCTCCACGTTCTATCCATTTTAAGCACGAACAGCACTGGCACCGCACATGGACTCATACTCTCCCTCACGTACCCTTTGCTCATCAACTCCTCTACTTACCTATGAAGCTCCTTCATCTCCTCAGGATTACTTCATAGGTTGGTGGAATTGAAATAACAACTCTAGGTATAAAATTAATTTGATATTCAATACCTCGAATTGGTGGCAACCCATTAGGCATATCCTCGTAGACCTGCATCGATGTTAAGAGAACAAGTGTAACTGATTTTCCATCTTTGACAAAGTTGAACATATTTCTAAATCCATCATGTATCACTTTTTTATCATATTGTCATGGTTTTCCCAATAAGATATGCCCAGCATGTATAGGAACCACATCATACATCACATCATCATCATACCTCTCAATAGTAAAGCTCACCAAGACTTGCTTGTTAACATTTCTAGGATATTTTAACATAGACAAGCCCAACTTCTCAACAAGGGTTGCACTAGCTACATTAGTATAACTCTTCCATCTATAATCAGACTACATACTTTGTTAACATAGCATCTAGTATGAAATATATTCTCTCTCTACTACTCCACATCATCCACCTTAATTTGTATACAAACAACACGCCTCGCAAGAAGTACTTCACCCTCTACTGATACTCTACTCCATCAACATCACTAGTATCCTCCAACTCGGGCATCTCATCGCCATCACTCTCATCTTCAGTCACCACTTCCCCTATTATCACATAAGATCATTTCTCTTTTATTTAGGTATTGAGATGCAATGTGTCCCAAACCCAAGCATTTAAAACACTTGATATCCCTACTCTTAGAAGGTTGGGAATCTGAATTAGGTTTATTTTTGCTTGCTACCACTTTTTCCCCTAGGTGGTTCAATCTTACTCTTTAAAACAACTCCATCACTCATATTATTATTACCCTACTTCAGTTTCCAAGGGGATTGGAACCCGAAGAATACCTTGTTGGTCCTTCTCTTTTTAATTGTCTCTCCACCTTCATAGTCATATGAACCATGTCCTTCAACTCCATACAATGTTGTAACTCAACTACATTGGCTATATCCATATTTTATCCATTCAAAATCTAGCCATTATGGCCTCTCTATCCTCATCAACATTAGCCCTGATCATAGCTACCTATATCTCTTTACGATAATTCTTCACACTCCTTGAACCTTGACTAAGGCTAAGTAATTTTTTATAAAGGTCTCTATATTAATGACTAGATACAAATATCCTCCTCATGAAAGCTTTCAATTCACCCCATGTTTCTATAGGTCTCTCATAATTCCGTCTCCTATTTTTCACCATTGATCTACCATATTATTACATAATCAGTAAATTCTATCACTGCTAGTTTATATTTTTCTCCTTAGAATAATTATAGCAATCAAAAATCAACCCTAACTTCTTTTCCCACTTTAAATAAACTTCAAGGTCGTTTCTACCTTGGAATGAAGGAATTTTTATCTTAATACTACCCAAATTATGATCAATTCTATCTCCATCTCGATCACCAAAGTCTTCGGGATCTTGCAGGCTACCTTTCATGCCAATCTCTTCTATTTCTCATCCTACCCACTTCAGCCACCCCAAGAATTTCAAGAAAAGATTTCTTAAATTTGGTTTATGCCTTTTCACAACAAGATTGAAAGGAATATGTATCAATAGTAATAAAGAAGGTGTTTCTTGGAAGACACAAGAAGAATTGGAACCAGAAAATAAAAGAAATATAAAGAATAAAAACTAGATTTAAGAGTCAAAGCTCTGATACTAATTGATGTGAACCTCGTTGCAGGATGTACCCTAGAACACAAATAAGACTTGATAGAACCCCGAGAAAGCTAAAATTGGAGTCATAACCTTGACCCAATAATTTCTCGAATCAAGAACCAAGGCTAGAAAGGTTGAATGCCACAAAGATTGGAAGTAAAAGCGAATAATATCACTTTGTATATTAATCTCTCAGATAACGTCTTAGTGTTTTTGTACAATGAATAATTACTCTTATATATAGGCAATAATAAAGAAATCCTATTATACTCGAAAAAAATCAAGATAAACTTAAAGAAATAAAATCCGAACCAAACTAAAAAACAAAATTTTGGACCCAATTGGATAACCATGCGATCACATGGTTATATTTGCTGTAAGCACATTGCACAATGAATTTGCTCTCAAATTCTAAACTTTTTATGCTCACAAAGGCAACTGATTAAGCCCAAAGAATAACGTGATAATTGTAGCATAGCTTTGGGATATCGATTCCACGGGGAGATAAAAAAACACTCAAGGGTTCAACAAATTAAGGTTTTTTCGTGAATTGCTTGAAATTGATTTTGTTTTTCGAAATAAAATTTAAAACTAATGTCTATGAAAAATATAATAAGAGTTAAACCAATTTTAAAATAAATTTATGAAGAGAAAATCTAAACCTAGAATTTTTTAAGAAGAAAAATAACAAATTACATAAATAAAAGATGTGAAATCACCAAATCCAATGAGTTCCTCCCTTGCTTCATCAAATTGTTGATTTTTTCATGGAGTTCTTGAGCCAAATGATGAAAGAAAAGTGTATGGAGACATTTTTTTCTCTTTCCGGTATGTTCTAGGGTTGAAATATCGTGAAGATGGTTGGTTTCCATAAGAGTTTGATGTAAATTAAGAAACTGAAATCGCGTCAGAATTTTATACTATGCGACCGTATAGTATTGAGAGCTGTGATCACATAGAACAACCAAAATGGCTACTGGATTCTCTAAAGAAGCCTATATGGCCACATAGGAATAATGCTATGCGACTACATAGCTTAAGTATTTTCTGAATTCTTGCATTTTGGTCCTCCAAACTCTGTTTTGCATTCTTCGACCTTTTTTCCCACTTCTTCGACCCATGCTTAATTCTTTAGCCCAATTTGATCCTGACATCTTCATATCTTCATTTTACCTTCCGATTCATCTTTTGGATATTTGCAATTTGGTCCCTGAACATTCATTTCCTTCAATTTGGTCCTTTTTCACTCGTTTCTCCTTATTCCCTCTACATTCATCTCATTGTCCTACAAAACATAAATTAGATAGAATTAAGCTATATTCCAATAGATTTATCAACAATATTCCATATTTTGACAGTAAAATAAGTGTGTAATGGTGCACTTATTAAACTCCCCTAAACTTGAACTATTGTTTATACTCACAAAATTGTAACTTAACTCTACATAAAACATTGTTTGTCAACCTATCATATCTCAGGATTGGAGTTCAGTCATCAAACAAATGAACAATTACAATAGTGCGCATATTAAATCAATCTCTACCTGTTACATGCATAAACCAACGTGTGTGTGAAGACTCATGTCGACATATAAAGATCATGATTGGCTCAACACCTGACCCATAGTAGTCAAATATATCCTTACTTCACTCGAGGGGTACACACTTCCCCAAACTTATGTTTTTCACTCAATTTTTCTGGGGTACATCCTAAGTTGAAGCTATTCAATTCTATTATTTACCCTCTCTTAGCTTGGATAAATCTCACTATTACAAGTTCACACTTCAACAAGTCGAGATTCTCCTATATTTTTTATTGCTTCAACCCTTAAGACTAAACTAAATTAATTGCTTCTTATCAAAGGTGTAGTTCTATTAGCCAAATGTCTGGCGCTCAATGTATTTGTGCATATTTTGTTTTTTGTTTCTTTTTTTTATTCATGTTTTCTCTTTTTTTTTTCTTTTTTTTTCAAAACATCGTCTCATTTGCTTTCTATATAACCAATGTAGCGAGTTTTAGGCTGATGACTCCCAAGTTAGATGACCATATGACACCAGATTTTAAACAACCCCTACAGGCATAATCACCCGAGTTATACAGGCTCGAAAAGATTCTTTTATTCACTTAGAGATTAGTGCAATGCCCCTTTTCTTTTAGACATTTAGTTTTTAAAACTAACTTCTAACTTAAAACTTTCATCTCATCTTTGTCTCATTGGTATTAGATAATCCACACAAGATAATTTTCATGCATGGAATCCCTACTCATCTCAATGTTCCTTTGTAGCAGCTCAATCATCTCCGAAATACCCTATAGTTGGATTACGAATCAATACTATGGAGGTTATTCGGTTTTACTCGCTATGTTCAACTATTTTCTAAGTATTGACGACATCACTAACTCAATATACCAAACATGAGTAACGTGCATAGAAAATGTCAAGTTTCACATAAATAGGTTTTTGACTAATCTAATACTACACTATTTTATTATTCACAGTTGATACGTATTCTAATAGTCACATCATAGTCGGCATAGTTATCAAACTCACACAAGCACACAAAACTAAAGCTATGATCTAATACTAGATAACAAATAAATAGAATAAAAAAACTGAAAATAAATGAATAAAATCTGCAAATATTTTTTTGAATGTAACAAGCACACAAAACTAAAGCTATAATCTAATACTAGATAACAAATAAATAGAATAAAAAAACTGAAAATAAATGAATAAAATCTGCAAATATTTTTTTGAATGTTTTTTTGGCATACAATCACACAAACAAATCTTGTAATAAAATGATGAACTCCCACCCCCAAACTTAATTAAAACATTATCCTCACTGTTTAGATAATCACAAAAATGTTAAACTGAAAAGCACGTAAACAACAGGACGAATGTACAATAAGGTAAAGAGAAGGGGCTCAGAGTACTCTCCTAATCAATATGGAGGTGGTGGATGGAAATCGGAGCCAGATGCGCCATCAGCTGGTGGTGGAGGGAATCATGTGAGTATCTATCACATCACTTCGGATTGTTGTTTGAGCTCGACCTCTATGCTTCGAATGTATAGAGACTGCTCCTGTATTTCATTCTCGATAGTACCCAAACGGTCCCAAGTTCTCAACTGAATCCCATCGACTCTGCCCACATAGTTATTCAGCCGTCCATTCAAAACCTCAACCTCCCATCTCGCAGCCAATGACTCTCCACATGCAGCGGAAGTAAAGTTCCTAGTGCTCAACATATAATTCCTTACAGCCTGGATATCCATGCCCATAGCACCCATAGCCTACTGAAGACTTTCGATATCCCAACTAGAACCGATCATAGTAGCAAATATTTATCTCAACAACTGCATATCAACTTCCAGTGGTGGTGGTGCCTCGGGCATCTCAGCATCCTCAGTCCCTTGTTACTGTCTCAATCGCTCACTTTCTTGCTTCTCTTTGTGTTTATCCCTAGCTGGATCATGAGCCTCAAAAGTAGAGTATTTTATGAAAGGGCTGGGTTTCTTGGAAAGTTTCTCGGATGGAATAGGAATGCTTGCACACTTGCATATTACTTGGAAAAATCAGTGAACGATGTCGATCTCCCCAGACACCTTGGGAACGAATCTGGTCATAAATAAAAGTGGCCAAGTCAATCTTCTGCCCTCTNTCATAAATAAAAGTGGCCAAGTCAATCTTCTGCCCTCTAAACAAGTAATAGATGAAACCAATCGCTAGATCATTGAATGTCATCCTATGTAAAGTTGGCTCGAGCTATGGATAGTGTAAGTTCGATATGATGCCAAACTGGAGTCTGTAACAGCCATGCATTCTCACACCAAAGCAATACTTCGCCAACTGTGTTCCATGGAAAATCTCTAGGGATGGGAACTATGTTATCCCATGATAGTTAGTAGTAATCATGTATTACCTCAGGTGTGAACATGATCCATTTGACCCTTACCCACGTCTGATATAGACGCTCGAATCCTGGAGTGTCTATCTCACTATTGAAGTTCGCATAGAATTCGCGAACCAGGCCTTCATATATCGGGTGAAGTCTTTCAACCACTTTATCCCAACCGTAGTTTTCGACCAAAGTCATGATCTCAAATTTGAGAAAATTTTCTAATCTGACCGGCCATTCTGGGAGTAGTACCCAATGGCCAATAAATCTAAGTATCGTTTGGTGGCCTCTTGATCCAAGAATCAATGTATTCCTCCTTCTGGTCCTCTTGGTTATTCAGTACAAGAAGTATAAGCCACTTTTTCCTTTTCTTTAGAGGTGTGCTTAGAAGGCATTCTGCAAACACAACGACAATTAAAACATATAAGCTAATTGTGATGCATAAATGAGTACCATAATACTTGGAAATAATAGGTGGAACGTGAGCATGAAAACCTCTTAAACTTAGGTTACAAGCAATGAATTCAAGTAGTATAACAAACAAAATATTATGCATGGTAACGATGCCATGCTTAATAAAATGTGTAATGAAACAAGGGTATTATCATAAAGATTCAAAATGTAGAGCATAAACCCAATATCCACTCAGATAAAGAAAATTTTGCATTTAGAATCATGTTCGACCAAGCAAGTTCATCCTAGGACACCATCGAGAAAAATTGAAATTTTTCATAGCAATCTCCAGGCATATCAAAGAATGTACATTAGTCTAACACATGTTCAAATTTGAGGTCAAACGAACTTTGTTTGAGTTAGAAAATGGAAGGACGAAATGAGTAACGTAAACTGAGTTTTACAAGCCATGTCATGCTTATGTGTGACATTTTGAGTTTTGGTGTTTCCAAATGCATTAGTCAACAAAGTTTAACACAACAATCAAGCCAAAAGACATAGCAACCATGTTACATTCGAGATGAACCCTAATTCAACACCAATTTTCTCCTAGACAATTTATCGAACACATTGAGGGCACTACATGTTTTCATATATTTGGCTATGAAATGAACGTGGACTAAAACTCTTATTTGTACACTTCACAATAATCAATTCATAACTCAACCAATGTTCATAACCCCACAAGTATTCAACTTTATCCGTACACCAAGAAATTTCAAATTAAAGGAGTAAAACGGGCAAGAGGAAAAGATACTTATTTTCGGATGCAAAATTGAAGGAATGGAAGATGAATACTAAGTGGGAATCACCGTGTCAATGTATGCAATGGGGAGGCATCGTGGTTGATGAGTGTGAAGTGGGAATTGTTGGTGTGACGTGTGTGTTTGTGTATTTGTGTCTATCTGCATGTGTTTAAAACAAATTCTAGGTGTTCATTTCCTCTATAGGCCCATATAGAGGAAGGTGACGCGGTCGCATAGAGCAAACTTTCAGGGGCCAACAAGGCAGTTTTTTTCTGATCGTTAGAGACCCCCAATACCTCGATATTTGTGTTATACAAGTTCAAATAGATGTAATGCGTATATGCATCATGCAAAAATTTTAAAACCTATTTAACTCTTTGAAAACTTGATTTTTGTCAAATTGCACTAAACTCTCAATTTTCGATCCACTTTGCAACTCGGCATTCCAACGCCCCCAAAACTTGTCAAAACACATTTTAAACCATAGGAAGTGTGTAGATGCCATGAATTTGATTCTAAAAATATTTTTAAACTTGAAAACGCATGTTGATCGGGAAAACTCAAAATTGATCAATTTGCCTCGAAATACGTGACTTTCACCCAGAATCAACTAAGTACCATTCCAACACCCACCAAAACACACTTAGGTTTTTTTTAATCAGATAAATAAATAAAAAATTCCATGGTGACTACAACAAACTATGCTCCCCCCCAACTAAACCGAACATTGTCCTCAAAGTCTAAACATGCCTACCAAAGGAAAAATGAGGAGTATCACCTGAACACCGAAGTAAATCACATAGGGTCGGGTTGATGGTTAGCTTGAAAAGTACTCAATTGGAAGAAAATAAATGAAATAAGAAACAAAATGAAACAAAAAAAACTAATATACAAAAATGAAAAATGAAAAACATACCTAAGAAATATCAAGGATGGTAAACAAAGTCTCCAAGAGGAATATCCTTCACTGTAGGCACTTGTTGTCCATAAACGATCTTAAGATGTTGCCCATCACTTTAAATACCCTACCATCATTAGGATCCTCAATTTCAATGGCCCCATGATCGAAAACTTGTTTCACCACAAAAGGGCTAGTCCACCTAAATCGAAGTTTTCCTGGGTACTTGTGAAGTCTAGAATCATACAAGTATACTTTTTGATTTTGTTCAAATGTCTTTCTAAGAATGTTTTTATTATAAAAAACTTTCATTTTCACCTTGTAGATTCTATAACTCTCATAAGCGTCATTCTTCAAGTCTTCCAACTCATTCAATTGAAATTTTCTAAGCTTACTACCCTCTTCCAAATCAAAATTAAAATGTTTAATAGCCCAATAGGCTCGGTGTTCAAGCTCTACAAGTAAATGGAAAGGCTTTCCAAAAATAAGGCGATAGGGTGACATGGCTAGGGAAGTCTTAAAAGTCGTATGGTAAGCCCAAAGTGTATCGTTCAGTCTTACAGACCAATCTTTACAATTAGGGTTCACCGTTTTCTCCAAGATTTGTTTAATTTCTCTAGTACCCAATTCTACATGTCCACTAGTTTGGGGGTGATAAGCAGTAGAAAGTTTATCAATAACTCCATACTTTTTCATGAGTGCTTCGAATGAACGGTTGCAAAAGTGTATGCGTCTATCATTAATAATAACACGTGGTGTGCCAAAACGAGATAAAACATTTTCTTTTAGAAATTTAACAACCATTTTGTTGTCATTAGCCCTACAAGTCAATGCTTCTACCCATTTAGACACGTAATCAATCGCTACAATAATATACAAATAACCAAAAAAGGGTGGAAACGGTCACATGAAATAAATTCCCCCAATAGTCAAATATTTCAATTACTAAAATGGGATTTAGGGGCATCATATTACACCGGGACAAAGCACCTAATTTTTGGCATCTGTTACAAGATCTACAGTAATTATTAGTGTCCTTAAATAAAGTAGGCCAGTAGAAACCACATTGTAAAATTTTTGTAACAGTCTTTTTTATAGAAAAATGGCCTCCGCATGCTTGGGTATGACAAAAATTTAGCACTCTAGGTATCTCCTCATCAGGAACACAACTTCTTAAAATTTGGTCAGGACAGTATTTAAATAGACATGGATCATCCCAATAAAAATTACGTACCTCTACTAGGAACTTCCTCTTATCATGTGCGCTCCACTCTTTAGGAATCTCACCTAAAGCCAAATAATTCACAATATGAGCAAACATGGTAGAGAATAAACAAAGAATAAAATCTCATCTCGAAATTTATCTCTGATTGGCAATGTGATTGCGTTATCCTCGAAAGTTAGCCTTGATAGATGGTCGGCCATCACATTCTCCACTCCCTTCTTATCTTTAATGGTGATGTCTAATTTTGACAAAAGTAAGATCCGCCGTATTAATCGTGCCTTAGCATCCTTCTTTGTAAGAAGGTACTTAAGGGATACAAGATCTGTGAAGATTGTAATGGGCAACCAATCAAATAAGATCTAAACTTATCAAGCGTAAAACCATAGCTAGTATCTCTTTTTTGGGTAGTGGAATAATTCATTTAAGCACTGTTAAGAGTTCTACTAGCATAGTAAATCACAAAAGGCTTATCTTCTCCGTGTTGTCCAAGAACTGTACCTACTGTATAGTTACTAGCATCACACATAATTTCAAATGGTAGTGTCCAATAAGGTGGTTGCATGATGGGTGTTGAAGTGAGTTTTTCAATCATTGTTTTAAATTCATCTTGACATTCGGGGGTCCACTCAAAAGTGGGATCTTCATTTAGAAGGTTACACAATGGTCTAGAGATAGATGAAAAGTTTTTTTATAAGCCTTCTATAGAAACCTGCATAGCCTAAAAATGATCTAACATCTTTTACTGTCTTAGGTCTGGGAAATTTAGAGATTAGTTCAATTTTAGATTTGTCAACCTCTATTCCTCTAGAAGAAATCACATGCCCTAAGATAATTCCCAAAGGTACCATGAAATGACACTTTTCCCAATTTAAAACTAAGCCTTTTTTCTCACATCGTGTCAAAACTCTCTTCAACTTTAACAGACATGCATCAAAAGAAGTTCCAAACATATTCAGGTCATCCATGAACACTTTCATGTAATTTCTCTACCATGTCACTAAATATACTAGTCATGCATCTTTGGAATGTGGCAAGAGCATTACAAAGTCTAAATGGCATCCTAGGAAAGGCATAAGTGCCAAAAGGGCAAGTAAATGTGGTCTTATCCTGGTCCTCCAATGCAATTTCAATTTGATAGTAACCAGAGTAGCCATCAAGAAAATAGTAAAAAAGGTTGCCAGCCACATGCTTTAAGATTTGGTCTAGAAAGAAGAGAGGAAAATGACCCTTATGGGCGGCAGCATTTACTTTCCTATAATCTATGCACATACGCCAATCAGTCACTATTTTTGTGGAAACCATTTTACCTAATTCATTTTTCACTACCATGACTCCCAACTTTTTAAGAACTACATGTGTAGGACCAACCCATTTACTATCTGTGATAGGATAAATGATACATGCAT
>CAIGRN010177445.1:0-14183 GCA_903798345.1 Fraxinus anomala
GTGAGTTTTGTCTTTTAAGCATATTTAATTTAAGTCATTACCGTGAATGTTGAATTTTTATTTGTCGAAGTGAAAAATCGCGCACCCTTGCCCAAACCCTGTCTCAAACCCTAGCTCATTACAGAATTCTACCCGCCTCTCATGGCTGAGGAAAAATTCTTGTTTGAACCACCCAGTGATGAAGAAATCGAACTTGAAAGTGATAGCGAAAGCCAATCTGATGAAGTTGATGAAGAAGAAGGAAAAGAAGCTGAGTCGGAAGACGAAAAAATTCGACCAAACAAGAAATCGCAGTCGCCATGGGATTTCTCTTCCTACTCTGAATCAGTAGCTGATGAACACTTCAGGCGGAGCACCACTTCCATTGACGAAAAAATTTCCAATGCCCGCCTGCGCCACCCTATCCCAACCACCAACACCGACTCTGAAGAAAATTCTGATTCGGAAGCGGAACCCCACCATCAAGTAACAAATAATATCCTTTTGATTCAATTTAGATTAGGAAAATCAAATTTGTGTATTGACTTGGGAGTGGTTGTTGGAATAATTATGGTTCTTGTTATTGCCATTTTTTTGCTTGTTTAGGAGTACGGGCCGGACGAGGAGGAGGAAGAGGATGGCGATCCGACAACAAGTGGGAACGACTCTAAGTCATTCTTTTCGCCGGTGGAAGGGGTGTCATTCCATGCAAATTCGTTTTTGGAGCTGCATCTTTCCAGGCCGTTGCTTCGGGCATGTGAAGCTTTGGGCTATAGTAAGCCCACCCCAATCCAGGTTCGTTATTAGTTTTTGGTTGTTCTTTTCAAATTATCCTTCATCATTGGACCTGGATGGTATGAGTTCTGGTATTTTAGCTATTGGTGATTCAAATTGATGTTTTTTTTTCTCCTTTTATCATAGGCTGCTTGTATTCCATTGGCCTTAACGGGGCGTGATATATGTGGGAGTGCTATTACTGGTTCTGGAAAGGTAAATTACATAATGAGCTGATGACAATAGTATTTATTTGTTTGCAATAAGTAGTGCTGGTTGATTGTGATACTTGAAGTGACAGTATTTTGCTTATCTTTTTCTTGTTTTGAACTTTTTATATCATATTAAGATATTTTTGGATGGGTCTTTATGTTTTTGTCATAAAGTTGGGGTTTTTATATAAGTGATGATTTTATTGTTCTTTACCATGCAGACTGCTGCGTTTGCTCTACCAACATTGGAGAGATTATTATATCGTCCAAAGAATAGGCCTGCTATTAGGGTTCTAATTCTTACACCAACAAGGGAGTTGGCCGTCCAGTAAGTGCCACTTCAAGTTGTTTTGTGTGTACCTCGGTTTGTTATTTAAATATGTTCGTCTCTGTGGATACATGTTTCTGGTAAGTACATTTTAACTTTTGGCATTATGGACCACACAATTATATCTTCTTCTGATGATAAACACAAAGAAGTACACAGGACATGGATAACATACTATGCATGCACATGGATAGCTTATAATATCTCCCAAACAAGCTATTACACTTTGATATTTCTTTATCTCCTCCATGTTGAAAAATTTTTAATGGCATGAATTTGGGATAGTATTTCTGCATTTGTACCCATTTACAACAGAGTGAAGAGAATGCAAAATTCTAATATTTTTAAGATTTGAAGTGGTTAAATGTGGAAGCGTTCAGATGCTGAACATTGGTTAAAGTACATATACATATTTGCTGATTTCATTTCCAGTTTTAAAATTAGCCTAACATTAGGTTTCTGTTCCTCTGGGTAGTGGAAATTCAATATTCACACAGAAAGATCTTAACAAAGCGAAAGTGGGTAACCAAAGAATGATTGGTACACTCAAGTTATCACATCTTGAAAATTTCTTGGAACTAATGTTTGCTTTCAATTTGATTTCCTCTGTTATTTTGTTTAGTCCATTCATTATCTGGTTTATCTCTTTTTATTTCTCAGGGTTCATAGCATGATTATGAAACTTGCTCAATTTATGACAGAGATCAGATGTTGTTTGGTTGTTGGTGGTCTTTCAACAAAGGTTCGTATTGGAATGTGAGAATTCCTTTTTTGCTAGGTGAAGCTTGATGTTGTATCATACTCTTATTTCTCTTTTGGACCCATTTTGACCTTGTTCAAATACCTTCACGTGTAGGATTGACCTTAAAAATTATTGGACGTCCCTACATTATTGAACTCTGTTGTATATCAGTTACATTAAATGTGAATCTACATCACTTGCATCTCCTTATTTCTCGAGTTCGGCTTCATGCTCTATTCTCATACACAATGTTTAGGTACTTGTGTGTTATTCCTTCATTAAGCCTCGTAAGCCTCAATTAGTCACCGTAAACCCAAAAAATGTCAAAATATTATTAAAATGAAAATAAGCTCTTGTTAAATCATAAATAATCTTCAAAATTCATAATAGGAAAAATTAAAGTGCGCAAACAAAAGAGGAAAAAAATTATGAAGCAACAAAAAAGAAACTATTATTATGGTTGGTGGGGGTGGTGACTATTGCCGAAGTGGGTTTATAAGAAACACAAATTTTTAATGTTTTAGTGGGCAATGGGTAGTTTAATAGAATTTATATGTTTTGTGTACCCACACGTAAAGCAAAGTAAACAAGTTTGATGAATTAAGGAACTCATGCCTTGTGTCTCACACATCAGAGGTATACACCTCCAAAAATTGCCTCACAATCAACACCTTGAGGCATACTTGTCTCTCTAAGGTGGGCTTCAATTGATTTTTTTTTTTTTTTAAAACCATGCTCATACATTATCATCCTAAGTTAGCGATAGTGCCTGTGCCCCTGTTTGGTAGGGATTAAAATACGATTTTTAATAGATTTTGATAAAAGGTGATGAAATGTATGGTTATAAAGTTGTGAGTCTCTTGAAATATGTGGTTAAAATTTATGATTGACTTTGATTTAGATTAAAATCTAGATTTTTTTTTAGTAGATTTTGATAAAAGGTGATGAAATGTATGGTTACAAAGTTGTGAGTCTCTTGAAATATGTGGTTAAAATTTATGGTTGACTTTGATTTAGATTAAAATCTAGATTTTATTTCCTATCAAACATGGGCTATATATCTTATTTATGTTCTTGCTTACTAAGCAAGAAACATGGGGAATTTTAGTTGGCGGGGGATTTGAATGCATGTTGTACTAGTTAGGAATCTTCTGTGTATCTTAATAAATAGACACCCACACAACCATTAAAGGCTGAAGAGAACTTGACACTGGAGGGTGGGGAGGGTTCCAAGGGCTACCATATCATTATGAAGTGATTAAAGTTTCTCTTTGCTAGTTCCTACTTCGAGGATTATTGTTATTTAATCAAGTTAAGAATTTCATATCTTTGGAATGTAAACTTCTATACCATCTGTCCTGATGTTGTTGCAACCTTCCCATTTCTTTATGTCCCAATATAACGCCTTATGATTCACAATTTAATTTTATAATTTTTCTTAAAATAGCACATTAAATTATCTAATACATCTAGCAATGAACTGAAAAGAGTCAAGAAGAAGGTTTTATTTAGCTGGCTCCGAATTTATTGGGAACATGACTTAGCCTCTGTTTGGCCCTCATTTTCTAAACCACATTTTCAACCACATATTTTATGGGACTCACAGTTTTTATCAACTTTTATCAAAGTCTACTAAAAATCTGATTTTTAGCTAAACCAAACACGGCCTTAGTTTGTTTCTGTATTCCTCAAATTAGTTTCAACAAGATCTTTTATTCGTATGCGCTATTTGTCTTTACATTAAAGGGCACTGTAGTGTATGTGTACTAATGAAAGTGGAGATGCAATAAATGCCTCTCTCACAAAGTTGGGCTCCTAAGTTAGCTCATTTATTGGATGGAAGGAGTTGTATGAAATGTTCTGTATACTGGTTTCCTTTTATTTTAACTACTACGCATTATATTTTGCAGATGCTGATGTTTAGAAATCATTTCAGGTTCAAGAGGCAGCCTTGAGATCAATGCCAGATATAGTTGTAGCAACTCCAGGACGTATGATAGATCATTTACGCAATTCTTTGTCAGTACATCTGGATGAGCTTGCCGTTTTGATACTTGATGAAGCTGATCGGCTTTTAGAGCTTGGATTTAGTGCTGAAATTCATGAATTGGTATATGTTTAAGCATAATTTCTTTTGCTATGAAGATTAGTTACTACTGTTGTTTCTCATTGTAGGTAGAGGAAAAATATGTCCGTCAAATCTTAATTTTGGCTTCAAATTTTCAGTCATAACGTAGAGGAATGGTTTTCCACTTTCATGTTTGTGTTAAATTGTTTGTTGAACTTGAACCTTTGAGCATTGTCGTTCTTTAAGAAATTAAGAGGCAAATAAGTGCATTAAACACTTCCAATGTGAAAATGAAAATGAAAATGGAAGTTGTGGTGAAACATAGGTTCATATTTTATACATATTTGGAAAGAAAAAGGAGATTGTTATATGACGTACCTTTTTCTCGTTACTGTTTTATGCCATATATTTCAATCGCATTTAGAAAGTCAACTTTCTACAGTTGATACTTAAATATGTTATTTTCCATTATGTAAATTCATTCATTGAATTCCCTCTAAAAATTAAAGAGTGGTGTTGAAAAGTGACAGCAAAGCAAGTCAACAATGAACTTCCAGTAATTTAGACTCAGCTTTTCTTTCTTTCTTTCTTTTTTCCTTTTATGCTGGGGGTTCACTAATCCTGTTAGATTTAACCCGATTCATTGTCTTTGGTGTGCCAGAAATGATCTTTCAGAATTGCTTATGATTAGTAAAGGATTTTTTCTTGCTTAATTACAGCTAAACATTAAGCTATGATAGTTTATACTACCATTTTCCCTGTTACTTTCACGTTTGTATCTTGCGAATTGGTTGAAATGCTGAGGAGCAGCTGTGATGGAGAATTAGAAGGGATATTATGTTTATTTAGTTTTCAATTTTAATGCGTATTTTAGGAAACGTTATTAGTGTTTGATTTATTACCTTTTATAGCATTACTTAAAAAAACCCTATATAAAGGGGTCTTATGCAATGTAATTATCAAACACTAATAACGTTTCCTAAAATACGCATTAAAATTGAAAACAAAATAAACATGATATCCCTTCTAATTCTCCATCAAGCTGTCTAGGAGTTGGTGAAGAAACAGAAGCCAGGTTTCTCTGTGGTACAGATGGCTCGATGTCATAGCTTTTATTATTACAACTGAGGTGTCAAGGAGAAAGAAAGAAAATACCTAGTTATATGAAGTTTATTTGACTTGAAATCTGTATAGAAGGATAAGAAATAGTTGTATCCAACAGTACAATGGGTTCCTGTTTCTGTACCAGTGAATATGAAGCTTGAAACAATACAGAGCTTGATATTTTTATTGGACTCTCATTATTTGGGAAATGAGCTGGAAGAATGATGTGCTAAAAACCAGATAAATACGTGCAAAGTTTTCTTGAAGTCGTGTTCTTGGGCCAAAAGAAGTTCTGGATGATTGCAATTTGTGGCTGGTGGAAGTTTCTCCGAATAATGAGAAAGATTGTTGCATGAATGTCCAGATTGGTCTGGTTGTGGATCAGATTGTGTGCAATAGTGTGTCCATGCTAGTGTGTCCATGCAGGCATGCTAATGCATGATATAGATGGCAGACAAGTTACTGATGGCTTCTCAAATAATTTTGGTTTTAGTATAGAAGTGTGTTAGATGATGGGATTTTTCTACCCTTAAAGAGAGCAAATCTTTGAATTCGAAAGCAAGGGATGTATTGTCCTAATAATTTGCCTGTTAAGTTCCATATGAACACCAAGATCAAAGATAAAAGGCAAGAAAGAATAAAATTTGTTTTGTGTCCTGAGAATTAGAAAGTTCAATAACCAAAGGTCAGGGAACTGTCGTTTTTTAGCTGCTTTTGGCATTTGAAATCACTCGAGCACCAAGTACGTCGCTTAAATCATACCCTTTCTGCTTTCTCTTGTTTACGAACTGTAATATTTTTAGCATTTTTATACTGTGTTAATGCCTTTGATGATTTTGTATATTATTCAATTTCCTTGCTCAAATCTAAACTCATTCTTTAAAGTAATTAATTGCACTCTGTGTTCTTTTGTTTAGGTTAAGTTGTGTCCGAGACGAAGGCAGACTATGCTGTTTTCTGCAACTATGACTAACGAAGTTGCTGAGCTTGTAAAGCTATCTTTGAACAAACCCTTGCGTCTCTCAGCTGATCCATCTGCAAAACGACCAGCAACTTTGACTGAGGAGTAAGTCATCTGTAGTTCCATTTACAACTGGATCATGGACATATGTTATGTTTCATGATCTTTTGTCAAGACCCATGAAAATTTTGCTCAAAGTTGTGAATTATGTATGTAGGGTTGTTCGTATAAGACGAATGCGTGAAGGAAATCATGAAGCAGTTCTTCTTGCATTATGCTTCAAAACCTTTACATCCAAAGTTATTATTTTCAGGTTATACCAAGCTCTGTTAACATGTTTACTGATTTTCGTCCTGGCTAGTACCATGGCTTGATATTTTGTCTCGATGGGTCTTCCTTGGGTTCTTACTTATCAAAAGGTCACTGGTGAAAAATAGTCTGTTTTGGATGCATAGTTTGGGTTACATCACATAATATTTTTCATTCTAGAGTTAGTTTGATTATTGACTTCTGAGAAAATCAAGGAATTATGAAGTGGGAGTTTTAAGTGCTATGGAAGCACTGCAATGCACCGGTTTTTCTGATTATCTACTAAAGATTGAACATGTTCTAAATTGAGTAATCAGTATGGTTAACCCGCATTGAAACGTTCCATTTTTCTTTTTTAACAAGAAAATTATAACTCATCGAAGCCTTATTCTTATTGATCGAGTCTTTAATCCAAAATGTTCATGAGATGGATGAAACAGAAATAAGGATGTCAAGATAGATGTGAAGTCATACCATAATTTACATAATAAGAAAATAACTATACAAATCATCTGTGGAAGAGGCACCAATTTAAGATAATTAGGGAACAGATGTATGTGAATAGGGAAAGTCTTGTGTACATCTAGAAGTATAAATCTGCATTGTGGGTCCAAGGTATTGGTGCCCCAACCTTTGTTTAGCTTGGGCCAGCCCACATGGGTCTCTTTATTATTATTTTTTTAATTAATTAATTTACTTTTTTGTTATTTCAAAAAGTGAACCCATCAAAAATAAAAAACTTTTGAATGAGCCTCTGGAATGCCCTGCGCGTTGCATTTTTTGCACAGCCTGGCTCAGGAGAAAATTTCCGGCTGTATGAAGCCCCTAGACGGTCCTTATCAAGTTTGTTTTACACCTGTATAGATGTGCCGGGTGTTGCATTTTCCTGAACAGCCTGGCCTTGGAGAAAATATCTGGCGGTGCTGGACCCATAGGTGGCCCACATCGAGTTTGCTTTACACATCTATGTATACCTGAAGAAGCTCCCATTCACGTAAGAGATGCGATAGAACAACTTAGAAGATGGAGTGATAGACCAAAATTAATATGGCATGATGTGGTTGTTAAGTATTTGATTTCCCTGTTGGACTTAGCAAGGGATTCATTGAACTAGAGAAAGCCTTCATGTAGCAGACCTCAAATTTATGGAGAATAAATTTAGTTTTTGTTGTTGGTTGGGCAACATGTACTTGTACAGTAATGAAAATATAATTAAAAAATGCTTTCTTATTTCTTTCACAGTTACCATAACTTCGCTGATCTCAAATTTCTTTTGAGTTTCTTCCCTTTCTTATAAATTGGTTTAAAATGCTTGATTCAATGCTATTTTATGTTTCTATTGGCAGTGGAACGAAACAGGCAGCACATAGGTTGAAAATTATATTTGGTCTAGCTGGTTTAAAAGCAGCCGAACTTCATGGAAATCTAACCCAGGCCCAGCGTCTAGATGTAAGTCCTCAGCATCAACAGATTTTCAACTACAGGGTTCCGTTCTTTTTGTCAAGCATGCTTATTCACATTCTGTTGCATAGGCCTTGGAAATTTTCAGGAAGCAGGAAGTAGATTTTCTGATTGCAACAGATGTTGCTGCTCGTGTAAGAACAAAAAATTTCAATTTGTTATGCTTAGCTAGTGATGATAGAGTTTTCATGTTTCACTTGATCATCTCTCCAAATGAATAATTCATTGCTCCTAATTCAACTTTCATATCTCCAGAAATCATGCTACTTTGATATAGTTGTTGGATTCTGTAATTTTTTTTTTTTTTTTTGACTTGCTGGATGCTCAACCCTATCATTATTGTTTATGTACTCATTGATTTTATGTCCTTTGTATAGGGCCTTGATATAATTGGGGTTCAAACAGTTATAAATTTTGCATGTCCTCGTGACCTTACTAGGTAAGTGGTGAAATCCTTTTCATCAATATTGTGTCCAAAACTGGCAAAGTTCCAACCCCCTTAAATTGGCTATTAATTAAATAGATTTGGCGTTTCCTTTATTTGCTCTTTCAGTGCAAGTACAAGGATCCTGGTTTCTCAACTTTTCTGTCTTTTAACATTCATCATTCGGACTAACCCGTATCATGAAAATTTTATAAATATGAAAATAAATGAAACTCCGTACTTGCAGTTATGTTCATCGTGTGGGTCGTACAGCCAGAGCTGGCAGAGAAGGATATGCTGTTACCTTTGTTACCGATAATGATCGGTCTCTTCTTAAAGCTATTGTAAGCTTTTTCTGCCCCCAATTCAAGATTCAGTTTTTGATGTGCTCTTAGGTTGTTCAATTCTCAAGAGAGGATTTCTGTGATCTGTCTGCTTGTTCTTCATTAAGAACTGCATTGCACTTTAGGGTCATCCTACATTTACTACCTAATTTTACAGTCTTTGTCAAACATTTGTGACCCTACTCCTTTTTCGCTGATATTGACTAATAAGTGCTTAATTTGTTGATTTTGTTTGCTCTCAAGTACCTAAAGATGTGTGGGTATGGGTAGTTAATTTTCAAGGTTCATCTTTAGAAACCTTAATTATACCAATATTGGAGCAACTTACAGTTACAGAAGGGTATATGAACTGTGTGCAGTATGCTTACCTGGAACAAGATGGGATAGTGTAAACATGTAATATGAAAATGTATGCTTACCTGGAGCAAACTGGTAGTGTAAACATGTTATTAAAGACAACTTACGTATATTCATGAGTGTTCCATACTTTCGGAGCCATGTTCATCGCTGACCCCTATATGGATCTTAGTTCTTTTTGTCAGTCCATAATGATACCTTTTTTCCACTTCTAAAGTATCATCAAGAAAACAGAGGAAATAGTACAATAAACCTCTAGCTTAACAGGAAAAAGAGAAGAATTTTCTGCTAAGACTTCCTGGGACGTTGTGACAGGTTAAAAAAGTTGGTTCAAAGCTGAGGAGCAGAATTGTTGCAGAGCAATCAATAAAGAAGTGGTCTGAAATAATTGATCAAATGGAGGATCAAGTGGCTTCAGTTCTTCAAGAAGAAAAGTAATTAATTTATTTCTCTATCTGGTTTCACATTCAAAAAATTTATGAATTTGCGAACGGTTATTTATTATTGCTGGTTGCTGCAGGGAAGAGATGGCTCTAAGAAAAGCTGAGATGGAGGCAACCAAGGTTTCTTTCGTACTATTTTCATTTTACGTTTCCTACTATTGATAGCTTTCTACCTCCAAAGCTTTTCAACCACTTACCTTTTTGAAAGACACTAATTTATTATTTGCATCAGTTACAAGTTTGATGTCAGGGTGCTAGTTACAATAACAATTTCCCTCCATGACCTTGCAGGCAGAAAACATGATCGAGCACAGAAATGAAATTTACTCACGCCCTAAAAGAACCTGGTTTGCCACAGAAAAGGAGAAAAAGCTTGTAGCAAAGGCAGCGAAGGTAGTAGAAACGTGGATGTATATGGAAAGTTCTGTTGGCGTGTGAACTCATTTTTCACTTGGCATCTGATATGCTAGAGTATTTGATTAATTAAGGCTGTTTCAGTTGCTATGTGGCTTAGTATGATAGAGAATGCACAAGGCACAGTTAACCAGACTCTGATGTTCACCTTTGTCAACGTTTAAATGATTTTATGAATTAACTTTGCCAGTTGGGCCCAGTTGATGGCTTAACTGGAAATGAACTTGTTTTTGCATTTATTTTAAGTAATTATCCTCGGTTTTGATCTTTCCATTAAATGAAAGAACATTGGCAATTTTGTTTTTTCCCTACGGGATCATGGAGAACATTTTGACCAAAATTGTTTCTTTTCCTTTTTTCATTTTCCAATGAACTGTTCTATATTTGATAATTGATATGCTTCTCCTCCTGTAGCTGCCCATCATATATTTGTTAATTATCTTTTCCACTTCTATTTCAAAATATTTTCCACTATATTGCTCAATATATCTGCACAATTTAATGGGCAGGAATGATAGTTAGCATGCAAATCTTATACTTCTGTCTTTGATTTGGTTACCATCTGATGCACGAGAAAAGATTATTATCCATGGTCGTCTTTGTGTCATCCCATAACATAATTATATGGACATGTTTTATTTTTCTATAGTTCCTATCTTTTCAATAGAATTTTGTGTTAAGTAAGTTAGTTTTTAATTTACTGAATTGGCTTCTGCAATTGGTTTGATAGAAATCTCAAGAAAAACTAAATGGTTCTGGAAGTGAAGTGGTTAGTGCAGAACAAGCGGAAGATTTGAAGATGAAGGAAAAGAGAAAGCGACAGCATGAGGTGATTCTCATCCTGAATTCGTACAATATTGTACAAACTGATTGGCCAGATTTATTGATATGAAGATTATTGTTTTGGACAGAAAAATTTGCCTAGGAAGCAAAGGAGGAAATTGGAAGCTGCTAGAGAGATGCTAGAAGAGGAAAATGAAGTATGTACATTTCCCCGTTCTTTGTTTTATATTGTTATCAATTAATTTTACAGAGATTAGTGGCGAGAATTTTGACCGTTATTTTGTGATATTATCTTGAGCTCGATCTATGCAAACTTTTGCCAATGTTAGCAAGCATTTCTAAGTTGCAAATATTATCAGATCATGTGCGAACCCAGACTACGACAACAAGCATTTATAATAAAAAGTCATAAGTTCGATCTAGACTATAAATGACGATCAGCAAAATTATTGAACAACCAAAAATACTCTTATTTAGTCTATAGGCTATTCCACAAGCAAAACTGTTATTGAAACACGTGGATAAGAATGTTAAACATGACTTCGCAATCAATGGGTGAAGAACTCGTGGTCTGGTGAATAAAACGTGAAAATGTAAAATATACCGTATTGAACGAAAACATTGTCTTTACAATTGAAATTCGTTTCATATACATCAATGATGCAAGAGGATTTCTAGTAGACTTGTGATGCAAATATTGGTTGAATTATTTCGTACTTGTACAATAATGATGGGATATTTTTCACGACTATATGGACAGATTGAATTAGAATGCCAATTAGATTATGATGATTATACTGTCATGTGGTAGTCTTGGTATTCCATGTTCTGATGTCATGATGTAACATTCACACTTTCTTATCCTGGGTTTTGTTTGTGTGCTTCTACCATATCTTGATTATGCCATACTTAATTTTAACGTGTGAAATTATAACTTCCCCTAACGTGACATATAAGTTTATGAGAATTAATATTTGAAATGATCAGGGAGAAAAGAAAAATAAAAAAGAAAGAAATGGAATTTCCCTTGTTGATGTGGCTTACCGTCGGGCTAAAGCAGTGAAGGCTGCAAAGAAGGCTGTAGATGCTGGCAAGATTGTCAAAAACGCAGTTAAGAAATCCAAGAATCCTTCCCAAACGAATAAATCAAGACCGGAAGAGATGCGGGAACTATTTCAAGATGACATGAGTGCTAAAAAGCAGAAAAATCTTCAGCATGGAGGTGCGAAGAAGAAGTCCTCATTCAAGAGCAAGTCACGGTATAAATCTCATCATGATCTCTTATCTGCTTCTGTTTCATTTTATGTTCTGCATATTACTGGTTTAGCGTAGACCAGAAATTTAATTCAATTAAACAAAGCCGTATCTTGGCCCTCTCTCCTCTGCTTTATAAATGGCCATATCCAAAATGAAAGCACAAATGCCCAATTCCTTTTCTATTAGTTCATGTGATTCTAACAACAATATTAGTCACCACTTTTCTTAATTAGTAACATTTCTTGAAAGAGAAAGATTCCTAGTTATGCTGTTGTCCTTATCAATGTAGTCCGAGTGGAAATCCTTTTTTCCAGATAATATTATTGATGGATAAAATGTGTTATGTTAAAACTGCATAAAGGTTGAGGGCCAGGGAATAAGATTTTCAATGCTTAGGTCCCACTAACATGCGGGAAGTGTTCCAACTATACGTCTGTTCCGTAAAGAAGACTGATTCAAATTAATCTCTTTACCTTTCACATGTTTTGTGAGACCAACAAATAACATTTCCCCTTTGTCCAAATGATTTAAGCCTGACGTACAGGCTTAATTTGACAGAATCCATACAGGGTGCTGTCATGTCAGTACCCTGTTTATCTGTTTTTTTCTGTTCTTTTTTTTTCATCTTCCAATGAACACCCACCAAGTGTTATCTGTGAAACTTTTCTGTACTTGTAGCACGATTGTTGTCCAGAAATACTAACCCTGGAATTTCTGCAATTTTGGCTAAGCTTAAAAAATTAGTCATGCTTTTTCTGTCATCAAGTGAAGACTGAAAATCTGAAAAGCTGACTTTGAAAAACCCTCAGATATGTGACAAGAAAAGTTTAACATATTACCTTTGACATCTAAAAGTAAGTTTCAAGCTTAACTCTTGTACTTGTGCAGGTACAAGCGCAGGTAGCTTCGTGGCGTAGCAACTATCGCATAGTTTTGTTGAATTGCTCGGGGGAGTTCTGGTAATCTATTCTGAAGCCTGATGCTTCGTGGCATAATTATAATTATTTTGAGTTTTTTAATTTTTTTTTATTGGTGTTTAAGATCTTCAACAAGACGTTTATACACTATACAATGAGCAATGATTCAATTTTTGATAACACCCTCTCTCTAGCTAGTGTGGTAGCTGATAAAGTTTTACCTGAGAAAAATGTACAGTTGGAGTCTCATGGTGGTTTATTGAGATGTCAACTGTTGATTCACGAGATCCTTTGCCTCTGTTTCTTTAGTTTCTTTTGGCATTTCCAGTTTTGTAAGCTCACTGGAATATTGTCATTGAATTTATGAAAATGAATCATGATTATCTATCATTTTCCTTTTTCTGTTTTGGCCCGAGGGGCGGGAGGAGTTGTTTGTGTGTATTACATTAGTCGGGCGAAAATGGGAGTGTTATTTCCCTCATTATTTGCCCTTGCCAAAAATTAGGTAAATTTTGTAAAATCTGTTTTAAGGGTTTCAGTTGATAAATTTATAGAGGAATATTATGCAAAATCTTGGGTTTTAATTGAAATTTGCGAAGATACATGACATGAAAATCGGTTTTCTGCAGTCCAACTGCTACCGTACAATAGTGACGATAAAAAGTCCATCCATCTCTATTGCGGAAGGAGCTCTTTTGGTCTCTATTTCTTCATTGTTAGCTTCGATTTCGTCCCCTAGTGGTCATTTTGTATGGTGCAAGGCAAATGGCGTCGTTCATAGTTTAGCACCTAATGCGCTTTTGCTATTTTAAGTTTATTGTTCGCTAGGTGAACAACCTTATAACATCGATGTTATTCTTGTGTTTGACATGAATTGAATTAAGATCATGCTTTGAAAGTGCTTGGGCACCCTACCCCACCCTAGCCTCCCAAATAAGGTTTCCCAATCTTTTTGAAAGGAAAATGAATAAATTTCATACGCATAATTATACTTCATTTAGGCCTTGTTTGATAGTATTTTTTATTTCCATGGAACTAGGTATTGATTTTCCATTTTTCACATTTTATTTGTTTGATAGGCAAAATTTTCTTGACAAATGGTATTTCGCCCAACCCCGTTTTTGGTCTTTTTCTTGGTTTTTGGAGAGAAACTTTTTGTTCACGAAAATATGTTTCAGATTTAAATCACCGCAAGTGCACGGTTCGTTGACAAGTAATAAAGTGGAAATTCTAAAATTTCGAGTATCGTTCCCACGAGGATTGATTTAACTTGATTTTTATTATCGCGACCTTAACCGAATCTATT
>CAIGRN010177451.1:0-16336 GCA_903798345.1 Fraxinus anomala
CTCTTTCATGCGGGGGAGTTTAAACATGTCTGAGAGGGAATACGATAGCACTTTCGACGTAAAAATGGTGTTAGGAGTAAACTCTGTCGTTCCATGGGCGTTCTTTTGCAATCCAACGGTGATTCCATCTTGTATGATCTTTGCCAGCTAGCTTAAGTCCATGGTGACCAACCTCGATGCAGAGGCTGCCGGTGGTACTCCTGAACCCCAGATCCGCCATTATCATGAACTTTTCGAGCGTCCCGAGCTCAAGCATCGGCCATGAACCCTCCAAGCTGTTCCTCGACGGTGGATGCTCATGCACCGGATGTACACTCATTTGACTTAGTAACTCAGTTAGCACTGCGACTTGTTGGCGAAGTTCTTCGAAGGCACTCGGATTGACCACCTGTGGTTGGGCTATGGGCACTGCAGATGATTATTCTTGATGAGCTTGGGACTTCGTAATAGGCGCAGTATCTGGTGCGAATAAGCTTGTTGGAGAAAAACCTGAACGTGTGTTGACCATGGCTTTTGGTAGCGCTTCCCACAGATGGCGCCAATGATGCTACCAAAAATCGTATATGTTGACTTTCAAGCTTGATGACTAAGAATGAGCACGAACAAGATCTTCCGGTCCCTGAAACAAAGGCGTTGAGGTGTGTCCTCGTCGTCCCTCTGATCCTTAAGTCAGAGAGAGAATTTAAGAAAATATACGTGCTTGAAAACTAGGTGAAACGTACCTTAATAAAGAATTGGAATGACGTATTTATAGAGGTAGGAAGTGCATTCTTAGTAGGATTACAATGTTGAAATCCCTAAGAGTTCTAACATGATTGGAAGTTGTAATTTGATTGGTTTTGTTTCACCATATGTTTGGATAGGGTTGGGACACCGGTGGTAGAATCCTCTTAGAATGAGGTATCATATTAATAGTAGGACTTTGTTCCCAAGAGGTAAGATCAGTCCTGTCATGAAATAAACTTAGGGCAAATAAGGGGTTTGCCCAATGTGAGGTCTCAGTTGTAAACTCGAGGAAGGCATGTTGGACCATAAATGCTCGACCCTGAGGAAGGATGATCCCGATGAGTTCACGGGGATCATCATCGAACGGGCCCTACACTCCTCAAAAAGAGAGCTCGGGATAGACCCCCAATATTGGGATCATCACTAATAATCACAACCATTGAGAATAAATGGATGGTTATTCGAATCCCCAAGGAAGTCATGGACCACTAAACCAGGAAAAAAAGGTAAATAAGGCCCACTGCATGATAAAATGGTAATGGTTGCCGACATGGTTCCCCTGACCAACAGAAATGTGCTAGGCGGAGTGGAGAGCTCTTAATAGCTTCGTCAACCATGACCTAGCAAAAAAAGTCCTACATTCAATATAAATAGTGAAATCAGACTTGGGAGACTATTTGTTAACCTCCAAGTGTGATCTGCGAGCACAAGCTAGTTGTCAACAAAGCATAAAATGATGCAAAGGAAACAATGAAGAAGAAGGCTCGCATAAAGGTCGTGAACCATTCTCCATATCTAGGCTGACTATAGGCTGTCAATTAAAAGCACATGGGTAAGTTTGATAAAGCGTGATTCTTAATCGAATCAATTACAAGATAGCCAATAAAGGGCCACCATCTATCATCTCCGACGCTTGGAGGGAAGTCTAGAAATACCATTTCCTATTTAAAGGAACGCATGCAATTCAAATATCTCTCTTTCAAATAATTATTTCACCTCTTATTTAAGTTGAAGCATTTAGACCAGTGAATTTAGGAGGTGAAAACCATAGTTAAATGAGGATTTATTGATTGTATTTACATTGATCTTTGATTATAATTGTTTTTCATCAATAAAATCATTTAGTTCAATTGTACCATCAACACTAAGTATTTAGCATCAATTTTTATCTTAAATCTAGCCTCAATCTAAATTGATTTAGTAACCAATTATCAAAATAAAAATTAATTTTTTAACTAAATTGTTTTAAACTAATGTAGTCAATCTACGTTTCAAGAATTTGAAAAAAGTTTTGGAATTTAGGGTTAAGAATTCTAATTTCATTTATGTTATTTAACATTAATTCAACCCATATTTCACATGTATTAACAACTAAATTAACTAATTTTAGCTAGTAATTTATCTCCAGTAAAATTCCTATATATATATACATGAATTTAGAGAGGAATATAGTAAGTGGGGAATTATGAATGGGGTTAATTTTACTTGAGAGATATTACTAGCTAAAATTAGTTAATTCAATTGTTAATACATATGTCACTCGGTCTTTTATCAAAACTTATGTCACTTATTACACGTAACTAGACAAATCTATCTCATCTTGATCTCAATGTAGTCCCCAAACTACGAAGTTAGTGATCAAGCAATTCAATATCAATTAAACACACAATAAGAAATTGACAACCAAAGAAAGGGGCACACCACAAGAACCAAGATTGCTCTCGAGTTTTTGTAACTCTGAATTGAGCAGAATTTGGAAGGAACTCTACCTTGACGTAACCACCCAAAACTTTAGAACTTCTTCAAAGAAGATGAGATCACTCAAAAATTACTCTAAGTATATGAGGGGACATAAAAACACTCTTTCGATTGTTTGAACTAGCCTTTTAAAGAATAAGTGCTTTTGCAAAGTTGGGTACTTGCAATGAATGTCAAGTTGTGCATATAGGTTGTTAAATATCGAAATCCTAAAGTATCAAACTTGAATTTTACAATGAAGAAATCTTTTAGGCAAATTAGAAATAAATGTATACAAAAGTTTTGTATTTATATGTACACACAATAAGGTAAATATTGTATCTTGAAATATCGCCTTATTATGAACACACACTTAATTAAATCTTTTCACAATAGAAGTATCACAACATATAAGATAAGGAAACATAATCTTTAATAAGAATCGTTAATTTAATATCATGTGAACCACACAAATGATATCTTCTAGGATATATTGGAACAAGAACAAAACATATCGTACTATGAAATATTTTCTAAAAATTTCTATGATTTATATTTTCCAGCTGAATTTTACTAAGCCCCCATTTTATGACCATTATATGGGATTTCTAATGTTTTGAATAGCGAATTTTTGGAGAATTTGAGGTTAGAAAGTAAGGAAAAACTCTGAGTTTATGATTAGGTTGTGATGCCAAAATCCAAACATTTGGGCTATGATGAAAATTAGGTTAAGCCCACTTGCCGGTATTATACCTTTCATTGCCTGATAACGCAAAATGAAAAATGCTCAAACCCGATCCCAAAAGAGGATCACCAACTGAAAATCTATGGTGATGATGGTTTGTATTTAAGTAACCTGAGTGGTTGTCCTAATTGATTTTTTTTCATCTAGTCTTCTGAGAGACTTTTGGAATATCTCTCTTGATGTCTCTTCTCATTCATTTCTCATCTACTTTGAATAACCCCAAAATCTCTGGTTTTTTTGGGATGAATATGTGTGTATGGAATCTATGTGATTCTTCAATTAGAGGTTTAGAGTTGAAATCAGTGTGGTTGTTCTTGGTTCACTTAAGTAGCTGTGTTTGTTCGTCCTATTTTAGGGTTAAGGTTCTGTGGATTTTTCTTTTTGTACAGAAGGGTACAATGTTGTTTTGAGCCCAAGATTGATGATATCTTGATGCTTATGATCTTTTCTTTTTCATCCATATTTGGAGTGTAATTTTGAGATACTAGTATTGTATGACCCTTGGGTTATTTTCGATTTCTTGGATTAATAGTTTATGTGTAGAATATTTTATTTTATAAATATGTGATTAAAATGAGTATGTTGAAAAAAAAAATTGAAATATAGTATATCAAAAATGGGCTAAACATAAATCATTTACAAAAATAGATGAGCTGCAAGCTATAAGTCAAAGAAAGCCAACACAATTTTGTAATTGAGAATGCCAACAACATAATTTAGAAAAATTATTGATGTATTATTTTTCTTTATAGAGATGTCAAAATTTTATTGAGATAGCTTTTAAGGGAACAACAAAAATGGAGTTGCAACGCTCAACTAAGCCTATGTTTGGTGGCCATTTTTTTGGGAAGACATTGTTTTAGATACTTTTTTTAGAGAATATGTGGTTAAAAGTAAGGAAAATTTTTTGATTTATGTATAAAATATTTTATTGTATAAATGTCTAGTTGAAAATGAATATGTAAAAAAAATTGAAAGAATATAAGACGAACAAGGGCTAAGTTAGAGATACTTGAAGATGTAAATGGGACTTTAGCCCTTGTTTGGTGCCAATTATTTATATAAAAAAATTTGATTAGTATTTTTATGATAATGTGTAGTTAAAAAGTATGAAAAAAATTTAGAGCTACGTGCTAAATATTTTATTGTATGAATGTATAGTTGAAAATAATTATGTAATAATTTTTTTTTTTAAAACAATGAGCTCCAAATGAGACTCTAATATCACGTGATGACAGAGTTTGAGCTTCTATTCTAGCAACGAATTTCTTCTTTCTTCCACATTTGCTTTCTTTACATCCTGCTACCTTTTGAAAAAGTGACTGAAAATTTTGACAAAGAGTCCCTTTAAATATCATTATTTTATACTTTAGTGACTTTCAAGTATCCAAGGAAAGGAACCATAAGTAGTGGGCAGAATATCAGAAACTTATAATCTAAGGTCATTTTTCTATCTCCATTAATCCTTTCTATTCTCTTAGCAACAAACGTAATTGAAATTAATCTGATTTTTTCTCAAGATGGCACTAAGTAATAATATTATCGGTGCAATTAATTTTGTTGCTATGCTTCTTTCAATTCCAATAATTGGTGCTGGAATCTGGCTTGCAACAGAACCTGATAATTCTTGTGTGAAGATTCTACAATGGCCAGTAATCATTCTAGGTGTTCTTATTTTACTGGTGGCAATTGCTGGATTCATTGGAGGGTTTTGGAGGATTCCATGCCTGCTTATTTCCTACCTCATTGCAATGCTTGTTCTCATAATATTGCTTGCATGTTTGGTTGTATTCGTCTATATGGTGACAATTAGAGGTTCAGGCCATCCTGCGCCTAGCCGGGCTTATTTAGAGTATCGTCTAGACGACTTCTCGGGGTGGCTACGTCGGAGAGTTAGAAGTTCTTACAAGTGGGATAGAATTAGAAGTTGCCTTAGCTCTTCCAGCATGTGTGCTGAATTGAATCAGAGTTATCGTATGGCTCAAGATTTTTTTAATGCCCATATCACTCCTTTGCAGGTAAATTTTCACCACTTTTTTCCATTTTAGCAAAAAAAAATTTTGTATCCAAGCATATATATATGATTGTTACACTTTAAACAACATTCGTTCCATTTCCCAAATCTGCTTTCTTTATAAAATGAGGGATCTACATCCTCTCACACAAAGTACCCAACTTCGAAGTATGGTAAGTTTTAATAATAATATCGAACTAACTCATCTAAAACTTCAAGTTACCATAAATGGATTACGTGTATTTTTATTTTTTTTCCATCAAAGGTCTGACTAACTAGTGAACAATTTTCATAAACAGGAGTCAACAAGATCTTAATCTAGCATTTTTGTTGGTCCTGATATCTCATTAAATCATTTCATTTAAAAGGTTATGATATTAAAGAAGTGACACATTTATTTATTTATATTCAACAGACAATGTTCATGTGAAATTAAGACTTGTTTTCTGTAAAGTACGGGGTAATGTTAACGAAGAAAAGAATATAAATTGTTGAATGTTGTACTGTGAGTTCTACACAAGAATTATGCCCTCAAAGTTTTAAGCATAGTAGGATATATCAAAGTGTAACAATGACTATAAAATAACGATGTGTATTATCCTTTTCTTTTCCCAATATATATTCCTTGTCTTTATCTATTCGGTTGTGCTATATGTGAATAATAAGTTTATATAATGATTTACATGCACATGATATGATGATATATGATTGAATCAGAATTTCTTCAATAAAAGAAAATAAGTAAATAAAAAACTTCACCACTCTTTTTTTGACATTTTATCTATATGTAAATCATTATATAATTATTTATGTACAAGTAGCATTGTTATTAACTTTTTGCAATTCTAATTCTCTTTACTCTTTTACAGTCTGGATGCTGTAAACCACCAACAGAATGTGGCTACACATTTGTGAATCCAACATATTGGATTAGTCCAATAAACACAGTAGCTGACATGGACTGCTTGCAATGGAGCAATGAGCAAACACAACTATGCTATTCCTGTGATTCATGCAAAGCAGGATTGCTGGCTAATCTCAGGACAGAATGGAGAAGGGCAAACATTATATTGATCATAACCCTAGTTGCTTTAATATGTGTGTATTTCATTGGATGCTGTGCTTTCAGGAATGCCAAAACTGAAGATCTATTCAGAAAATACAAGCAGGGCTATACATAAAACGGCATGACTTGTATGATCAAGATTTAAGTTTCTTTTTTTTTTGGGAATCGTCTAGTTCTGTCGTCTATTTTATTAAAAATCCCAAAAAGTACTATTTCTAAATTGGTTGCAGAAGTGGAGAAACTTTGTGGATGGTATTTATATTTTCCTGATGGTTTTGTGAACAGAGGTTTAGGTATTGTTTTGGTTTCATTTTTCGTTGCTAAAATAATTAGTAGAAACGAGTGATAGATAAGTTAATATAACTTGTGAATCTTATTGAATATGTAATTAGAATTAACATTTGACTTTCAAAATGAACTTTGCAAGCATAATCATGCTATATATATATTATTTATTATATCACTTTTTACATTATATTACGTGATAGGATATTATTGAACAGTTTAAAAAAATAAATAATTTTTTCATCAATCAATCATGATAATTTGAAAGATGTCAAAAGTGATGTACATTTCCATGTATAATAGCTTAACTCTTGCAAAAAATAAATAAAACCAAACAAAACCTTAATTTGTGGTTTTTCAAATTTTACAATAGCTTCTTGGAATTGCTGTCTAACACAGAGTAAGTGGGAAAGTGATTTGCGGAAGGCGCCGAAAGTGAATTAATGAATCAAATTTGTCGGTAACATAAAACGAGGCAAAAGTATTTGCGGGGTCCAATTGTTTCCAATGAATTCAATTTGAGTTAATTGGATAGACGTGAGGCTAAATATACCTTCATTTCCTTATATTTAGGGATGAATCTAGAAAAAAAATTTAAATCAGGCTAATAAGGAAAAATAATAATAATACTAATAATAATAAAAATAATAATAATGAAAATTACACAAAATTTGTTTTTTACTTCAATTTTATTTTTACTACCAAAAAATATATGTGAATTGGACAACCTAACCCCATCCCTCCTAAATCCGCCCGTGCTTACATTAACTTTCACATTTTCTTTATTTTTAAAAAAAATTGTGGATAGAATATGTATTTTTTTTAAATGTATAATGATTTGTTATCACGTAGTACAATGTAAATAAGGATGTAAAAGATGACGTATATGTAGCATGATTTTTAGATAAATTAGTGATTATATTATTACCACGAAATTTACTTACTATATACTACATTATAATCACACCACAATTAAAATATATTTTCAATAAATACACCATAACAAATGTACAATTATACTCTTAATCAAGTAAGAACTTAAAAAAAAAACATTATCGTGGTGCACTTATCATCCTAGTATTACTCCTCATTTTTCTCGTACTTCCTATTAATTTGAAATATGATAGTTGCGATTGCCATTTCTTCTTTGTAACCTTCATCTCTAGTTACAAATTCTTCATCACAATTCAATTTTCCAAACACGGAGAGAGAAGAAACTGCACTCCGGAACCCTAGATTATATCATCATAACAAATCGGCAAATATATAGAAGAAAGCAAGAGTAGTCGCTGACGGAAAGCTATGTGCATGCATATGTTGAGGAAAAAGAAAGAAAATTAGATTTAGCTCATGTTTAAGCCACATTATAATTTTCATTTTCATTCTTCTACTTAATTTCAATCACACTTTTTTTTTAATAAAATAATATTTTTCATCGCATCAATAATTTTTTCTTCCTTTTCAACTACATATTCACCATCACATCACTAAAAAAATGCATTATTTCCATTAATGTGCATCAAACAAGGTTTTAAGTTTATCGTTGAATCATAATTTATTTTATTAAAAATGTAATTTTATTTAAGATTATTTAAGTAAATTTGAAAAATACTAAAACTTAGTGGTACACCAAATAAAATTTGCAGTGGTCCTCGATAAATAGCCAGTCAAGTTGCTGCATAATTACAAGTGGACCCTCATAATAACTCTTTTGACTCATTGTCACTAAAGTCAATTAATTTTACGGTGTCAGTGGCATCCACTCATGATGGGATTGTGATGTTGACTAATTTTGTTAAGTATATTGACAACGACAATCAAACTCGAACCGTGAGTAATTTAACAAATGGTCACTAAAGTTTGTGTTATATTTCAAATTGATCCTTCATTTTTTTTGATTCATTTAGTCAATGAAGCTATATAATGCGATATATGTGTTACTCCATTTTTGAAAGGAAAAAAAAATGATGTTTCCTACTCAACACACACCCATGAGAAGTGAAGAAAACTGATAATCGACAATTTGACGAGACGATTCACTTTTTTCGAATATTTTCTAGCCATATAGCGGTGCTTAATACCTTCGTTTATGTCCTCTAGTTGGTTTGTAGCCTAGTGAACCCATAACCTAAGTGGGATGAAGAAAGTTCGCGTCGCTGACGAATTGGTGCTTTGCAAACCTACTGGACTTGGAAGAATGACATTTTACATGCTCTATAATCGTTCTAAAGCAAGAAGCGAAGTGTAAATCATATGACGCAACATCTTCCATAACAAATAATTTTCCTTATATCCTATAGTTAGGGAACCATTTCCATAAAAGCAAAAGTTGTTGAAAAACTACAACAAATATCTACTTTAAAAATCTATTGATAGTAACTTCCTAACCATAGGCAAGAAACAGGCGCCCATAGATAGCTCATTGTTGCTTGAGAAAAAGGTATGGATATCAAACTTCTAGCCAAACCCTCGTTTAGTTTGCTCGTCTCTTTAACTTGTGTTGTATACTTAGTTTTTAAAAACACATTTCGATAACTTACTTTACTATCGAGCACAAACGCTAGCCACACCACATTTTGGATAGGCTGATTTTGCTTGCTAATAGGATATTTCCCTGTAGGATGAGGATAGGTAAGCAAGAGGTGGCAATGATTCGTTGACTTCTTGATCTCATTGAATTTTGAGGTGAATAAATTAGTACGAATCGAGAATAATATACCACGTGAGAAAACCACGAGCAAAAGTAAGTAAAAAGCATAAGAAATTTTTTGAAAGATGAGTGACAAGGATGAAATGTGAGTAAAAACGAGATAACTATCATTTCGAATAATGACGATAGTGATGCAAATTCCAAAAGGTAGTACAGGGATTCGATAGACCAGACTAAGTAGCATGATGTCGCAAGAAGTCCCATAACATGCTATAAAGAAAATAGTCACTAGAATAAACGATGTCCGATGTGGTAGTGCCTTTTAGGATCCTCCGCTGAAAATTCCACTCTAAAAGCTTAGGCCGCTAATCAAAATATTTACCCCACAAATAGGGGTGTAAAACTTAAAAGTAACGAAAAATAGCCACAAGCGTGCAGTGGACTGATCGCGATCACCCACTAACAGTTATAGTTCTAAATAATATCATCCACGCCTACAAAATGACGCATCACACGAGCATAAGTGAAAGGGGAGACCTTTCAGATACACCAATATCTTTAACCGACTAGGTGACAAGGTTTATCCGAATCAGAGGCTTAATTCATAACTAGTGCATTCTTTAGTAGGGCTGGCCAAAAATCCACCTAAACTGCTCAAACCAACCAATCCAATCAAATCCAACCTTAGTTTTTAATTTCAATTGGGTTAGGTTGTGTTAGGTTATGTTGGAAAATCAAATTTGAGGTCGGGTTGAGTTGGGTCTTGAGTTATGAATTAAAACTCAATTCAATCCAACCCAATATGATGAATTAACAAATTTAATACCTAAAATAGAAAAACATAAATAAACATAATAGTGGAGACAAAAGAAGGATCAGGTTCAGCTTGAATTGGAACTAAGCCCAAACTAGCCAACCTAAGCTCGGTCGATTTGGGTTGGGTTGGGTTTAAACTAATAATTGGGTTGTATTTGTTTGATTTTAGATCAAATCAATTATATTGGGTTGAGTTGGATAAAAAAAACCAACATATCCCAACCCAATCCAACCCACGCCTAGCCCTGTCCTTTAGAATGAAGCTTTAGATGTTTCTGTTAACTTCTATTAGACGAGATTTTGTTGGATAGTTAGAAGGGATTTTGACAATAAAACTAATTTGACCTAGCTATTTGAACTGGATGATAACGACGAGGATCTATATTCTCTTCAGATATCAAGCCAATATTTTGTGGTGACGAATCAAGAAACAAGAAACACTCAATATGACTTTGAAAAGGATTCAAAGAATAATTTTGAAAGGAAAGAATACAACTTACAAGATGGAGTGATTTTGTTTTGCGTTTAGTTTCATGTACCAAACAAATTTGATAATTTTATATGACCAGGTGGATTAGCATAAGATAAATGGAATACACCAGAAATCATCGTTTCAACGTATGATAGAAGTGGATATATTTGGAAAAGCACATAACACAAAATACTTTAATGACCTTGGTTCTACTAGGATGATCAAGATCTTAAACTTTGATTTTGATGGCCTCGAATGATAAAATAATATTGCAGATGGATTACGTTGTGAAATATTTGACCTACCTACAAGTCAAAGTCGAACATCAAAGACCTACAAGACCATTGCAGTCATTACAATTACTTGAGTGAAAATGACAAAAAAAAAAAAGGGTACAACTAATTTTGTAGCTGATTACCCAGGACGGAAGAACAATTTTGACTTTATTTGGGTGATTCGGCCTCATTTCTATGAGTCTGCACTACCTTTACATTAGAAAATTATGCCCAATTATATGTACAAGAAATTGTACAACTGCGTTGGACACCGATTTGAATTATATCAGCCATTAGTTATGTTACGCCTCGCCACCGAGGCTCCAATTAAAGACCACATCATAGTTCACGTAGAGATGTGAGTCAAATCTAATTAAGTTAGCAAGGAACCAATTGGTCAAAGAAGAAGCTAATGTTCACTATCCCAACGCTTTTCACACTTTTGGCCAAAGCTCCCTTTCGGCCGATGCTCTCTGTTCCAAAGCTCCCTTTGGTTGAAGCCCTTGTTGTCTTTTAGAGGATATGCATGCAATTTTTAGGAATGATTGATGTGACGTTTGTAATAACGAATGTTAGTGTAGGGTATAGGGTGGCTGACCCATTGTCAATGTATTAAATGCATAGCAAAATGAGTAATGTGAGACTTTAGCCTAGGAGATGAGACCACATGATTCCTATCCAACGTCAACCACTTCGCCAGAACTCTACAAATGCGTAACTCTTATAACATTTATTTCTAATGCAACTCTTTACACATGAAACCACACTCGATTTTCTTTCTTGCTTATTCCATATTTATCTGCTTGAGTTTAGTTCTTATTTTGGTTGAGTTATTTTTGATTGTTTGTTTATATGAAATCATCTTTGATCATATTGCCAGTACTCGAACATTTTTATCTCGCATCGTAAAGCTTCTCCCACGTCCATAAACACCATCCTTCTCCATCAGAATCTCCGATCAAAATGTGTTGGAATTTGCCTACGTGGAAGCGAGTGGGGCAGGCATCTATTGTCCATGTAATCATTACAAAAAATGAGGCAAACAGATTGGTGTCGCCTATAGAAAACCACATATTCAACCATGAAAAATCATGGAAAAAGCTGGTAAAGAGATATACTTTGAGAGTTTCTTGCATTTGAAGAAAATTGGTTGTTCTTGAAAAAAAGAACCACAAAATGTTCTAAGAGGAATCATTTGTTGGATTCTAGCGTCTTCCTTGAAAAAAGGAATATCATTAAAAAGAAAAAATCTACGTTGCTATTGGAAAGAAAATGTTATCATGAGTTTTAACAATGAAGAGTCAACTCTTCTAAGAACTTGGGAACACTCTAAAGAAGGAAAACCCTCACATGTTGCTCCAACAACTCCCCATCGATTTCATCAAAAACACCGACGAGGTGGATCAAGAGGTAGGTCCTGAATAGTTGCTAGACTCACCAAAGAGGTGGCTACCATGGCCGCAAACATGAAAGATATTACCCAGCATAATATTGCCATGCACGAGTTGCTTAAGAATATATAGAACCAGGGAGGATACCCAATCCTCCCATATGCTCAAGGGAATGTCTTCTTCCATAATCCTTCTCTAGTTTCGCAAGGATATTACTATCATGGCGAATGGGATGTCCAAAGTCAAGTGGTTGATTATCAACATTACACCAATGAAGTGGCCTTCAAAATAGGGAAGTTGAGGTTGATACATCCACCAGAGAATTAGGGATATCCATATCCCAAACCACTTCGAGCTTTCTAAGATTCTCAAGTACGATGGAAGATGTGATCCTGCGAAGTACCTTAACAGCTTCAAAACCCATATGAGCCTAAAAGGTTCAACTCCCGCTGTGAAATGTAAAGCCTTCCACTTGACCCTAAGTGGGGCAGCTAAAGTGTGGTACATAGGCTTCCAAAAGTGAGTTTCAGAAGTTGGTCAATTTTCAAAAAAGCTTTCCTTAAGCGCTTTACGACAAATAAGGAAAATGACCAATACAACGCCTCCAAGACATGAGACAAAGCAAATAGAGTCATTGAAAAACTTTCTATCTCATTTTACTGATGAAATGACCTACTGCGTTCAAGTTACCGCTAGAGATGCACTATTAGCCCTAAGGGGAGGGTTGGAGATGAATTCTCTCTTTTGAAGATGTGCAAAACAAATATCCTACCAGTTATGATGCCTTACTGAAAATGATAAGTCTCAAGACCATCAATGAAGAATTGAAGATCATCGCAATAGTCTCAACCAAGGACTTTGACCTCCTCAGAGACAACGAAGAAGAGGTCCCACCTCCCATTTGATGGAACACTAGGTCGGACAGTCAGCCATCCTCAACCTAGGGCAAGCACTAGCTGCAACAACATTGAATGCAGTATCAACTTTAGCTTATGATGAAGTTAACCCCACTATTGAGGCACGCCCAGGAAGGTCCAGCCAACAGTTTTCCTAAAGAGGAGGGCTAGATGGCAAAAATTTGAACTTAGGAATAAGGATGATACACCCCTCTATTACACTTACCATCATTCCTACATCCATAATACAGCTAACTATAGGGACATTGCCTTGCAGCCACAATCTAGTAATCAAAGAAAGTGATGGGGAGAGGTCTAGGGAAGGTCAAAGGCAAAAGATGAGCCCTCCAACTAACACTGTTCGTGAACCTATTCGAGAGATTGACACAATCTTTGGAGGTCCTTATGTTGGAGGAAAAACTAGAAATGCTCAAAAGAACTATGCAAAGGAAGCCATGGACCCCCCAATGGCAAGTTTCGTAGTTAACAAGAGTCGATCCTCAACTAGGAGAGGGGATCAACCCATTACTTTCACACAAGACGATGCGGTTGGCTTACATTTTCCACATTGTGACGCCTTAGTAGGAAGGGTAGTTGTGGCATGAAATGGCCTTAAAAGAATGTTAGTGGATAATGGGATTTCGGTCAATATCATATTTGGAGCAACCTTTGACAAAAATAAGTGGACTATGAGTTAACTCCCATGAGCTCTCCTTTGAATACCTTCACTGGTGATAGCATCATACAAAGGGAAAAAATCACTCTAACAGTGAATATGGGGACAACCTCATTGAGTGCTCATCATTTTATGAAATTTTTGGTAGTGGACAACCACTCTGCCTACCATGGAGTACTAGAAAGACCAACGTTTAAGGAGTTATGGGCTGTTACATCCATTTACCACTTGTGTATAAAGTTCCCTACAGAAAATGGCATTGTCACAGTTAGAGACGACCAAATAAGTGTAAAGGAAGTGCAATTTGAAGTCCCTCAGGAAGGCAGAATGTTTGGGATTTAAATGTAATTTTAATGGACATTGACATGAACGACACCCCTGAAGAAGAGCAAATCCTTGAGCAACGGAAAGACGTTGAAATGGTAGACGCTTATGAAAAAAAGGCAGTTGGAATAATAACAACCCCTAAAGAAGGAAGAGATGCTGAAAAAGTGGCTAAATTTGATTAACTATATTCTATCATCATTGATTGTGAATATCAAACAACTCCGATGGAAGAAATGGAAAGTTTTCCAGTAGATCCCTAGGATTCTTCCAAATCCTTGCGGGTTGGAAATGAGCTACCAACGAAGATTAAAAAGAAGCTGAAACGCTTCCTATGTGAAAACTTGGATATCTTTGTTTGGAGACATGAGGACGTGGTTAGCATCGACCCAAAGGTTAATTATTACCACTTAAATATTGATCCTAAAGTTACCTCTCATCGACAGAAAAGGAGGCCCTCAAACTAGAAAGGTACGATACTTTGAAAGATGAAGTGAAGAAGTTGAGTGACAATCCTTTGGAAATTCTTTGGTTACATGATTAACCAAAGAGCCATATAGGCCAATCCTAAAAAGTTAAAGCCCTAAACGAATTGAGATCGCCCCGAAGCCTAAAGAGGTACAAATCCTCACTGGGCATGTAGTGGTATTGATCCGCTTAATCTCAATGGCAACTAATAAGTGCCTCTCATTCTTCAAGGTTTTCAAGGGAGGAAAGAAGTTTCAGTGGAAGGAGTGCGAAGTAGCCTTGCAAGAGCTAAAAAAGCACTTGAGATAGGCTTCCCTCATCTCTAAACCAAAGATTGACGATCCTCCACAACTATACTTGGCGGTTATCAACGACGCTATCAGTTCGGTACTTATAAGGGATAGATGTGATCACCAACTGCCTGTTTATTATGTAAGCAAAGCACTTTTGGGAGCAGAGACCTGCTATCTAGACACGGAAAAGTTGGCTCTTTATTTGGTGATCGCCTCCTGAAAATTGAGGTCATACTTTCAGGCCAATACCATACCAGTGCTAACCAACTTTCCACTTCAGCAAATGCTCCAGAACCCTGAGCTTCAGAAGAATGATAAAATTGGCTGTAGAATTCAGTGAGTTTGACATTGCATTTAAGACAAAAGATGCCTTTAAAGGCCAAACCTTAAAAGGTATTCACTAATCGTCACAAAACCTTGCCTAGAAAAGCAAGCCCTCTCTTCAAATGAGGGGCTAGTTCGATTTTGAGATGATTTCTACAAGGTCGGTGGCAATGACATTCGATGGGACCTTAGCAGCCTCCCAACCAGCATCATAATCTAAGTGACCCTCCTTAGGGGTCAGCAGGCTCTGAATTGCCCTAATGGCTTGGACCAGGTCGACAGTGTTTGTAATGGTCTTACCCATTTTAGACGATACAACACTTAAATCTATGTTCATCCACCAAAATTTGAAGAACTCGAGATTCCTAGAAAAAAAATGGAGAAACAAAAGTAAATGAATACTCACAAAGTCAAGAAATGAAGACATATATGTACATCTTTCTCACAATTCTAGTAGCTTCATATAGCTCAATTTCATTAAATACTTCAAATTCGAGCACTTATAATTCATGCATATCTTAATAGCGTCATAGTTGTTCACATGAATTTCTATTGTCTTGTATAGGCTTATCCTTAAATGATATTTGTACACCATGAGATCATTTAGGAATTATGGGCTATAAAGCCATGGGCAAATGTTGTATAGCCTTGGCTAAACACAAAATGTCTTTTTGTATAATATAGGCTAGGCATGTCTTGGCCAATTGTTGTCTAGCCTTGGCTAAACACAAGGTATGACTTGTTGCACAGTCTTTGGTCTTGAACCCTAAAAATAGAATTCATGTACCTTTGACAAGTGTTGCATAGCCTTGGCTAAACACAACGTACGACTTGTCATACAATCTTGGGTTTGACCTCTTAAAATTTATTGCGCATGCCTAGGCCATAAGTAAGCAACCTTGGATGTTTTCCCATCTTACCCGACCTTGGTCACTTTCACTTAGTGCTTTGGCACTCTTATTTGTGTACAAATTCGAGCTTTAGTATGCCCTTACTGTTGACCTATGGTTGATATCTCGTTTTGATTATCACAAACATGTTACTTTTATTTCTAACAAATTGATTTCGAGTGTTGCTAAGAAATTTGCATGCAACAATCGACATGCAAACAAAATTGATCAAACGAGGCTATGAAGAATGATATTGCAAAACTCGCAAAAAGATGCCTCAACAAGAAT